>MDKH01144162.1:0-34535 GCA_005239495.1 Nicotiana undulata
ATCAAAACTCATTTTTTTATCAAATTTTCACATAATAGCTTCCCGGCTACGCGCCCGGGCTGCACACGCATATCGGGGTGAGTCTAACGGAGGCTCTCGGAGCCGCAAAACACAGATATAGCTTAAATTACATAAGAGGACCTTTTGGGTCATCACAGTTGGCTTGTCTAGCGGGTTCAACGTTAGACGCAGTCACGGCCAGAAGGTGGAATTTCGGGTCGTGACACAAAATTTCTCATCCTTCAAGGAATGGAACATAATTATCTGAACGTGCATCAATCACACCAAAAATTGTGATGGATTAGAACCTCTTTTAAGATAATGCTACTTCAGGAGCAAATAGAGGCATGCAAGTAATATAGAGAAATTTTCTCTAACTTATCTTCAATACTAACCATAGAAAGCCTAAATGATCACTTCTGGTGGTCATAGGCATATACCACTTCTGGTGGTTAACAAAACTTAGTTACAATGAGATATACGAAACATAACCACTTCTGGTGGTCGTATATTTCTTGCAAACTCTGCTGGAGTTTAAGTGAATCTAATAATGTTACCCATTTTGTAATCCTTTATTAAGATAATCAAAAGGTAAATAAGTACCAAAATAGCGATCGTATAAGTATACATAGCCCCAAACGTTTTGCACAGAAAATGCTGGGGTAGTCTCACCATCATATAATAATTTAAGTAAAATCATTTTTTTCTGTTTCTAATTCCACGAGATCTCATCCAAGTAAAAAATGGCATCTACATCATTAGTTGGCTAGAAACACGTGATTAACATACATGATAAACATATATTTAGAACAAGAAAGTTCATACCTTGTATATTTTCAAAGATTTGCTCGATATGTCAGAGTCTCGTGCTGATAACAAGGAGCAAAGCATATGAACAAATCACAAGAATACCATTCTGATAAAATTTCCTCCGCGGTACTCAGCCCGGTCTAAAAATATCGAATCACAATTACCACGAGGATCTCACCCTCAACTCGGAATCACATACCGAAAACATATCATACCAATAGAAATTTACCCATTAACTCATCTCAGCTGATAAAATGTCATAATACTGACTGAACTCACATCTCAATTGAATATCAACTCACAGCTCGTAAACAAAATACTTAGGAAAAATCATATAAAGCTCACCATAATGAACAACAAGGACTCACCTCTAGTTTCACCACTAGCAAGGATGAATGAGACAACGATAGACACGGGCTACTACTCATAGAATCTCCCAACAGGAGAAAACACAAAACAGAGTGCAAAACATGAAACTGACTCATAAATGAAACAACAAATAAGGGAAACTCGTCCTGACAAACAAGACTATAGTGAAACACAATGGTACCCTACTTTAGCACATCACAACGTACCTGGGTGATAATCACTGACCCAACGGTCTCCAGCCTATAATATGAAATACATCAACGGGTCGGGCCTCCCCCTCTTGGGGGCCCTCTACTCATCTGAGTACCCTGCTAAAGTGCACTTACCTGAACCTTGGAACAATCTCTCACCCTGTGACTAACATCTCCACACTGAAAACAATCTCTCGGCCGATGTGCCTGTGGAAAACACACAATACGGATCCTCTGAGACCCATGAGTACCTGAAAAGACCCCATGCGAAGCTGGTAATGCAAACTGAACTGGTTGACACAAAATTCTCTACCACGACGCACCTTGGTGTCATAATAAGGAACAGTAGATTACTCCGGTCTACGATGCCTCCCCGCCTCCCAAAACTCTATCACCTGATCTCGTCCGCCCTCTCGCTTCCGGTCCCACAAGCTCTCTAACCAGCGAGCGATCCCTACCTGAACCGAATATCATGCCTAAATCTCCCAATGACTCCACGGTCTCATCTCCTAACTGAAGCAACCAAGCGAAGTGCATGTCTGGCCCACTCACTGAATCTAACGGCATACTCCAATAGTGACATTGCGCCCTGACGCAACTGCTCAAACTCCGCGCACCGAACATCTCCAAGGAACTGAGGTGCAACCTCCCTCAAACATCTCCGAAAACTGAATCCATGCTAGTGAAGCTAACTCGGCCAGGTTACCCCAGCTCATATGTCGTCACCACTGATCAACCAACTACTCTGAACCGGAGACGTGACAAAAACAATCTCGCTCGTCTCCACAACCCCCGAAGTACGAAGAATATAGTGACACTCCCCCAGAAAACCTTGGGCACCATCTGCCGCAAATTCGCTGAAAGATAGAAGGGTGGTACTTCCTGTAGCTATCAGTCCAAGGTATTCTTCCTCCGATGCTACTGCCCTAACTACGGGCTGAACTGAAACCACATGTCGTGTTGCCATGACAACTGGAACCCGACCAATATGATCTCACCGATCTGGAGTGTAGACGGTGGGAGTCCGAACTCCTCCCCTGATCCGTGTAATAGCCGGTGAACTAGAATCAATCTCGCTTGAGTCAATGTACCAATTATTCTCAAAACTATGCCCAGGCCTCTTGAAGTTCGGGGTAGCAATAGGCTCCTCCAGTACCTGTTTCCCTCAACTAGAACTGTTAGAGGCTCCACCATAACTGCTCTGACAGGAATCTTAACTACAGCACGTACTCCTCGTCGGCCTCTGTCTCTGACCCTTGCGACACTTACTTCGGGTAACATCATCAGGTACCGCAGTTCGCGCCCTCACCATCGATGAGAGAATGGAACGATAATTTCAAACTTCGAGATCAATGAACTCGCACGATAGGAATGAAGGAAGTGAAATTGTCCTAGTAGTTCTGTAGCCTCTTGAAGATAAGTACAGATGTCTCCGTACTGATCCGCAAGACTCTACTAAACTCGCTTATGACTCGTAGAACCTATGAACCTAGAGCTCTGATACCTACTTGTCACGACCCAAATTTCCCTCCGTTGGGTATCTGATAGCACCTAGTCTTAGGGACTAGGTAAGCCTAACAGTTACTAGATAACAACAATAATAAAAGGAAAACCAACAGTCTCGATATACAAATCTTGACAGAATTTACATTATTTTCCCAAAAACCGGTAATACAAGTCATAAGCTCTACGAATCTTCTACAACTTCTAAATACAAATGTTTGGAAATAAATACAACAGTGTATGAATATTAATACAAATAACGGGACTCTGAAGCCTGCGAACGCTGCAACAGGTTACCTTGAGTCTCCTCGGCAATCAACCGCGCAGCTACTAACAACCAAAACCTGGATCTGTGCAAACAAAATGCACAGAAGAGTAGTATGAGCACACCACAGTGGTGCCCAGTAAGTATCGAGACTAACCTCGGTGGAGTAGTGACGAGGACTAGTCAAAACACCACTGGTCTACAAGAAGTAATTGGCATAAATATAGGAGAAACCGAATAATACATATATCTAAGAACATCACGGGATAATTTACAACAATGACAATATAATACAGAAGGAAATTACAGAAAAATAACCATGAAACAACACCAAATACGCAGAAATATGGACAACAAAGACAAGCCAAACCAGAAGAAAGCGCAATGCACTAGAGAAAGCCACAACTCAATTCCACGTTTATTTAATCACATCAAACCCTAGCCATTAAATTCCATAAACTGGTGGAAACCCTTAAACAACAGATCATATGAAAAGCTTTCCAAGAAAAATCCTTTTAATATAGAAAGATTTTCTTTGAAAACATACTTTTTCCAAAATATATATAAGTATATGTACTAGAGAGAGAATTACGTAAAACATAGTTTTCTTTCAAAATACGAAGTTTTCAAAGATGCTTCCCAGTAAAAGACTTTCAAATATTATTTTATGCAAGACTAAAGCTTTTATACTTTCGATGTAGAAATCCTTCAGATATAATCATTTCGAAACCATTACTTTTTCAATAAAACTCAGTAAAATCTCAAAATCCTAATCTTCTCAAGGTAAACCTATCGGAACTTAGTCTGTAACTCAAAACTTGCCCTGCAATGCAGGAGGAACATCAAGTCTTGTCGATGAATGTAGTAAGAGATCAATATGAATATCCAAATAAAAACAATGGAATATTAACTCTTAAGCAAATGCAGTAAATATCAAATAGGAGCACGAAAATATAATTCAAAGACAAGTGCACGGCATCATCCTTCGTGCTTTACTCTCATCCTTACAATGCAATGAATGAAATGAATACACGGCATCACCCTTCGTGATTTACTCTCATTCTCACCAAAACAAATATAGTGATTATCAAACAGAACAATGGAAACAATAATGCAAAGATAAATGCACGGCATCACCCTTCGTGTTTTTACTCTCATCCTCACAATGCAATAAATAAATGAAAGGGCACGACATGTTCCTTCGTGCTTTTAAATATAAAGATCATGGCACGACATCACTCTTCGTGCTTTTACTCTCTTCCTCACGATGCAATGAATGAAATGAATACACGGCATCACCCTTCGTGCTTTACTCTCATCCTCACAATGCAATGAATGAAATGAATACACGGCATCACCCTTCGTGCTTTACACTCTTCCTCACCCAAACAATAACAAAAACAACAGTTTGGCAAGAAACGTCAACAATAAGAGCCATAAATCACAACATCCCGGCAAGGGAGTCAACAACGCAATCAATATCACTAACATCATAAACAATAATAGAAATCATACCATCCCGGCAAGAGAGTCAACAATGAAAACAACATTATCCCGGCAAGGGAAACAACTATAATCAATATCGCCTAAATAATTAAATTTACGGAATAAAACTCAGCTCAAATAAAGGCCCAGTAATAGGCAACATCAAGAAAAAATCAACAACATAAATATTTATCAATTAGAACCAAGAAGGGAAAAGTCATATAAATCATAATGTAAGACTCACGGGCATGCTTGACTCCAACGAACGGATGTTCTAACTACATCTAAATAACTATAAAGCTAGATAACACTAATTATAGTCAATTAGGTAAGCTAGGAAGAAAATATAGCATGATGATGAGAGAAGTAGAATATTCAGTTAAGTCAAGTAAGGTCAAATAGCCAACGAAGGTATCCAGAAACAAATAATTCTAATTTAAGCAGAAAGGGATGAAATTAACAACCAAGGACTCAAATGTAACAATTACAAATCCTACACAGATAATATAAGAACCTACTAATCCTAAGAGGCCAATCTAATTGCAACTAAGTCCAAGTGCACACTCGTCACCTCGCATACTCGGACTACAAACAACAAGGAAGACTCAATCGTAAGGGGGTAATTCCCCCACACCAGGTTAGGCAAGACACTTACCTCAAAGACGACAACCTGGTACTCAAAAATAGACTTCTCGGGCGGAAACACCTCCGGACGGCTCACAATCAACTAAAACAACTTCAAAATACACATAAAACGTATAAGGGATTATTCCGAATAATAAAGTTTCGAACTTTACAAAATTATGAAAATCGACCCAAAAGTCGAATCCCGGGCCCGTACCTCGGAACCCGACAAATTTTACAAATTCCGATTACCCACACTGATACGAGTTCACCCATACTAAATTTATCCAATTCCGATAACATTTGGTCATTCAAATCATGAATTTTCATTTTAGAAGTTTTCTTTCAAAACCCACAATTTTTCCCAACCCAAAACACAAATTAAATGATAAAAACAAGAACTAATTCGTGAAATATAATTAATTATAGTGGAAGAACACTTACCCATTCGATTTGTGTGAAAAAACCTCAAAGAATCGTCAAAAACCAAGTTCTAGAAGTAAAAATATGTTAATAATGGTGAAACCCCGATTTTGGGAACTTATATTCTGCCCAGGTATTTTGTTCACTACGATCGCGGACAAAATAATGTGACCGCATAGAGGAAAAGTTGCCACTGACCAAAACATGCTATGCGATCGCGGACACAAGGATGCGATCGCATAATAGAAAAATGATGCTAGCCAATTTGCACTGTGCGTTCCCGTCAATGAGAATGCGAACGCGGAGAACAAGAACAAGGAACTACGCGAACGCAGGAGGTGCTTTGCGAACGCAGTGAAGGAAAAATCCACAGGCCCCATCCCTATTCCACTACTGTGCGAACGCAAGGTTCTAGCTGCGATCGCGAAGGAGCAAGAAATGAGCTTCTGCGATCGCAGCTAAGCTTATGCGATCGCATAGAAGAGAGAAACAGCAAACAGGTACAACAGTACAAGAAGAGAGAAAATTGACCCGACACCCATCCGAAACACACTCGAGGCCCCCGGGACCCCGTCCAACCACACACACAAATCACATAACCTAACACGGACTCGCTCGAGGTTTCAAAACACATAAAACAACACTAAAACAACGAATCAACCCAAAAATCAAACTTATGAATTTTCAAAACTCTTAATATCATGACTCACGTCGAAACCTATCAAATCAACCCGGAATGACGTGAAATTTTGCAGACAAGTCCCAAATAACACAACGGACCTACAGACACTCTTGGAATTCCATTCCGAGCCCAATATCAAAATTTCACCTATCGGTCGGAAACGACGAAATTCTAACTTTCGCCAAATTACCTCAAATCACTTCCGGACCTCCAAAACCAATTCCGGACACGCGCCTAAGTCCAAAATCATCATACAAAGCTGTTGGCATTAACCAAAACTCATTCCGAGGCCGCTTACACAAAAGTCAAACCTCCGGTCAACTTTCATATTTTAGGCTTCTAAAACTGAAATTTTTCTTCCAATTCGACTCCGAATTACCCGGTAAGTGAATCTAACCACGCACGCAGGTCGATTTACACAACGTGAAGCTGTTTATGACTTTACACCCCCGATCGGAGCTTAAATTCACAAAACGACCGGTCGGGTAGTTACATAATGTTACCCATTTTGTAATCCTTTATTAAGATAATCCAAAGCTAAATAAGTACAAAAATAGCGACTGTATAAGTATACATATCCCCCAAACGTTTTCCACAGAAAATGCTGGGATAGTCTCGCCATCATATAATAGCTTAAGTAAAATCATTTTTTTTCTCTTTCTAATTCCACGAGATCTCATCCAAGTAAAATTGCATCTACATCATTAGTTGGCTAGAAAGACGTGATTAGCATACATGATAAACATATATTTAGAACAAGAAAGTTCATACCTTGGATACTTTCAAAGATTTGCTCGATATGGCAGAGTCTCGTGCTGATAACGTGTTATAAAATAAAGACTGTAAAGTAAATAAACTAAAGACAAGTATAGAGAGAGAGAGAGAGAGAGAGAGTGGTATATTATTTAACTTTCAAACTGATGTACACAATGAACTGAAAACTCTTCTATTTATAGAAGAAAGGAAGCAGCTGCGAGGCTTTTCAAGAAGCAGTTGCGAGGCTTTTCAGGAAGCAGCTGCGAGACTTTTCTTTAGCTGCTTGCAACATGTCTGTTTAATAAGAAGCTGCTGCAAATCATTTTATTGAGTTGCTTGCAACCTGCCTGCATCAGCTGCTTGTAGCTAAACTTCAACAAAGTACTAAATGAATGATCTTTTTCAGGAAGATTATATACAGCGGAGTAATAAATGGACATCCACAAATAATAGTTTCATAACAGGCTTAACATTATTAAATAAATGAACTTGGGTCAAAAGCAGCAATTATTTTCCATTTGAACACGGTCGTACTCCACCGGCATTTACCGGTCAACCTCAAACTCCTAGGTGAAAGAAAACCAATTTTTCCCCTCTGGGCGTGGGACCAACCTGTTGAACAAATAAATAAAGTGGCCACAACTCAGCAAAAAGTCGCTTCACACTCGAAAAATCCTATACCCAAACCCAAACATAAAGCCTATACAAAGTGAAGTCTATTTCAATATCTCTCTCGGAACAAAAGAAGAAGAATCTATGCTTTTTGATCAAGTCCATGGCGGACAAGGAAAACAAGCTAAAACCAGACACTTCATCACTAGAAATTTCCACATTTTCCGATCAGATTCCGGCGAGTAGTTATTCTTTATTTGGTATGCCAACATGTGAAACAGAAAAGGGTTCTTCTTTAAGCTTAATGTTTTCTACTCTTCCAATTACTACTCCTTCTATATTCGATTTGCTTCAACCTCCTCCACCACCACCGGTACCTTTATTGGTTCCATCACAACTTGAAATAGTCAATAAGATTCCGTCGGTTGAGATTGTAAATACTCCTAATTCTTCGTCCATCTCTTCATCATCAACTGAAGCTGCTGCCAATGATGATCAACTACAGGCCACCACTCGAACAGTAGATTATGATGATCAACACAAGAATAAGAAACAGTAAGCCTTAATTTTATTTTATGGATAAAGACATGAAGTCCTCTTTTTAAATATAAATGTTCTTCTATACATTAATTATTAAACGTTGACTAACAACATCCAGGAAGATAGATCTTGATTTAATGGTTTTTTTATGCATGATTTGATTACGCTAATATAATTGACTGTTAATTCTATGATGATCTTTTTAATTCCCCTTGTAGTCATTTCGTCTTCTTTTAATTGGAAAACAAATGATGGGTTTTTGGTGGCTTAGGTTAAAACCCAAGAAGAAGAACCAAAAGAGGCAAAGAGACCCGAGATTTGCGTTCATGACAAAGAGCGAAGTTGATCATTTGGATGATGGTTTTAGATGGAGAAAGTACGGCCAAAAAGCAGTAAAAGACAGCCCCTTTCCCAGGTACTGTATATATTCACACCTACACGCAAACATATTAATATATATAAGTACTATTCTTGCTAAAATTAATTTTTGTTGTGAAGGAGCTACTATCGTTGCACCACCCCAACATGTGGTGTGAAGAAGAGAGTGGAAAGGTCATCCGAAGATACTTCAATAGTAGTTACCACTTATGAAGGTATTCACACTCATCCATGCCCCATTACGCCTCGCACCAGCATCGGCTTTCTGCCGCAAACCACCGCCTACAGTGGCTCAATTGGTGGTGGTGGTGCTAGTTCCTCTTTATTTATCCCACAATTCCATTATCAAGCATTACAACAACAACAACAACCGACCTATTTTCAGACACCAACATTACCCATAAACTTTATTAGTACTAGTAATTCCTCCTTATATTCATCCCATGGGAGAAGGTTCTCGCCTTCTACTTCTTCATCTTCCTCTTTGGCTAGAGATCATGGGCTTCTGCAGGACATGGTGCCATCCCAAATGAGGAGAGATCCAAAATAAGAGTAGGAAACTAAAAATGGGCTTTAATATTCTTTAGCGTTTGGTATGTTATCTCTTAACTGATCATGGCTAATGATGAGGGTAAGCGGGTTATCTTTTGATATGAACACCCTCCAAAATTAATTAATTAGACAACTTTCCTTATTATTGTTATTGTACAATGACTAGCTTTTAATTTAGCTTTTAATTAATTAACCGTAGCAACTTCTTTTCATTTATGCATGGGGTTAGTTGTCTCAATATGTAGCAGGATTCTTTCTACTTAATTTCATGTTTTTGAAGATTCTGGCTCTTAATCTTTGTATATCCTTAATTTCCCTTTCTACTTTCGCTTACTGAATTGCATGCATGTGCATTATATTTGTTGTTGGCATCAACGGAATATATTGTCCAGATGTTTAGGGCATTCTCATTGAGCACTCTGTCAATGAAATCTCAAAGCTAGTTCGATGGGAATATATAAGCAAGGTAAGAACCCCAAAATCAACAATGCCACATTTGTTTTAACCGCATGTATATCAGATTTTTCCCTCTTTTCTGTTTGGATGAAATTCGTCTCTATATCTACAATCTCTTTTCCAACTTTTACCTCTCCATGGGAAAAAATAAGAGACTTTCAAACCACAAAATTTTTCCATTTCTTGTATATTATCACGCCAATCAAATGTTACGACGCTGATTATATATATATGAAAATAATTAGAAATTATAGTTGTTGTTCTCTTAAATATCCAAAGGTATCAATTTCTAACTTCCACTAAAGTAGCCACACCAAGATGGAGTATATATATATATATATATATACTATATTAAAAATGAGAAGGTTAGAACTTAAAAGTCAAATTACATAAATACCCCTCTTATATTATTTGCTAAATACCCTTATACAATATATTAAAAATAACATTTAAATAAAAAAAATGATTTGATTTAAGTGACTTTTCTAAAAAGTTGTGTTCGTTCTCATTAACAACTAAAGGTTTTTTCCAATTAGTTTTAACCGGTGGCTTGGAAAAACCTCACTCAACCGTTGCCTTGAAGGAAAAAAGAAATTTGGCCTATTTAACGTGTCTCTCTTGCTCTCAAAGAGTAATATGAAACAACAGAATTTTTAAGCTGTGATAACCCAAAAGGTCATTTCGTGTATTTCTAGATTAATCTGTGTTTCGAGGCCATGAAAGTCTCCTTCTATCTCACCTCGATTTGCGTGCGCAGCCCGTATGTGTAACCGGGAAGCCGTTATATGAAAAAGTGATAAAAATAATAATTTTGTGTTGAAATTTGAACAGAGTTGACCTTGGTCAACATTTTTGGTAAACGGACCCGGACCCGTGATTTGACGGTCCTGGAGGGTCCGTGGGAAAATATGGGACTTGTGCGTATGCCCGGAATCGAATTCCGAGGTCCCAAGTCCGAGAAATAATTCTTAAAAGAAATTATTTTCTGAAAAATATAAAGGTTTATGAAAGTGAAATGCTATGTGAAACCTGTGGTATCGGGCCCATATGATGGTTCCGGAGCCCGGTACATGTTCGATATGATTTATATGTGTTGTCAGTAAAGTTTTGTAAGAACGGAATCCATTTGACGTGATTCGGACCTTAAATGCAAAATTTGATATTTAAAGAAGTTTTGAGAAATTTCATTGATTTTGAGGTTTAATTCGATGTTTATGATGTTATTTTGGTTACACGAATAAGTTCGTAGGATATTTTTGAGGTTGTGTGCATATTTGGTTTGGAGCCCCGAGGGCTCCGGTGTGTTTTTGATAGGTTTTCGGGGTGTTTGAACTTAAGAAAACACTGTTGTGCACCAGTTCTGGTGTGCCTGCACCTGCGAGCCTAGGGTCGCAAGTGCGAGACCGCAGGTGAGGTCCTCTCGCATATGCGGACCCTTCTCCGCAGAAGCGGTTCCGCAGGAGCGGATAACCTTCCGTAGGTGCGGTCCCCCTTATGGGCCTGACCATCTCCGCAGGTGCGGTCCATTTCTCGCACCTGTGATAGCGCATGTGCGACCCATGCACCACAGGTGCGAAAGTCGAGCAGTAATATTTTTAAAAACAAACTTCAGACGTTTCTTCTTCAACGTTTTCATAAAAATAGAGGACCTAGGGCGATTTTCTCAAGAGAGTTTCTTCCCAAATCGTAGGTAAGTGTTCACTAACCGATTTCCTTCAACTTTCTAATGTTTTTCATCAATTATCATCAAGAATTCTAGGGGTTTAATGGTAGAAAATTAGGGGTTTGGGTAGAGTTAGGGCTTTTTGATTATTTGGGAATTTGACCTCGTTTTGGGGTCGGATTTCAAAACAAATTACATATTCGGGCTCGTGGGAAAATGGGTGATCAGGTTTTGGTCCGAACCTCGTGTTTTCACCAAGAAGGCCCAGGGTTCGAAATTTGGATTTTTTGGAAGAATGTTAGAAAGTCTATAATTAAGCATTGGAATTGAATTGTTTAGCCTTTATTGATGTTATTGAGTCGATTATGTCTAGATACGATTGATTTTGGAGTCGGGTTCAACAGGAAAAGCGGTGCTTGAGCTTGATTTTGATCGTGGGAGTCGAGGTAAGTGTTTGGCCTAACCTTAGCTTGAGGGAATAGGTGTTGAGTCTTATTTGCTACGTGTTTATACCATGTCCAATGTATAGGTGAGGTAACGAGTACCTATATGTTGTGGTCAAGTATGCCCGTGAGTCGAATATGAGTAATTGTGTGCTTTTCATTGAGGTTTATTGTAATATTTTGTTAGATTATACGCTTGTGTAGGATTGGTTATAGTTGTGTCCCTTGCCAGGACGGTATTATTTATGTTGATTATTTCTTTGCATTTATGATTTCTTATTGTTGATTTTCTTGCCAAATTTTTGTTTTTTATATATTTATGCACGAGGGGACATTTCGTGCCATGTTTATGTTATCTATGCACGAGGGGACATTCTGTGCCATGTTTATGTTATCTATGCACGAGGGGACATTCCATCCCATGTTTATGTTATCTATGCACGAGGGGACATTCCGTTCCGTATTTATGTATTTATGCACGAGGGGACATTCCGTGCCATGTTTATGTTATCTATGCACGAGGGGACATTTCGTGTCGTGTTTATGTTATTTATGCACGAGGGGACATTTTGTGCCGTATTTGTGATTATTATGCACGGGGGGACATTCTGTGTCGTGTTGATGATATTTATGCACGAGGGGACATTCTGTGTCATGATTGTGATGTTTTATGCACGAGGGACATTTTGTGCCGTGTTGTGATACTTTAGCACGAGGGGACATGTCGTGCCGTTTCTTTTCACCTGTTTATTTCGTGTTGTTAGTCCTCGTTGTTGTTTTTGATATTTGAATTGCTGCCTCGTTCTGTCATTTCAGTATTTGCTACCTCTTTTCCCCAGCATGCTTCCCCGTTATTGTACTTAACTGTTTATTTCTTGTTGTTATTTCCTGTTATATTTTATTTAAACTGCACAGGTGATATTATTGTCGTGTCCTAGCCTCGTCACTACTTCGCCGAGGTTAGGCTCGGCACTTACTCAGTACATGGGGTGGATTGTACTGATGCTACACTTGCACTTCTTTATGTTGTGCAGATCTCGGTACCGGACCTAGTGGACACTGATCGAGGATGCTTCCATCAGTCCACCAGGCGACACTGAGGTAGTCCTGCAGGCGTCCGCAGGCCTTAGCGTCACCTCCTATCATACTTCTTTTCCTTTATTTATGTATTTCTGAGACAGTAGTACCTTGTTTATTCAGACCTTTATTTGTAGCAATCATAGACAGTTCGTGAAATTGTGACACCAGATTTTGGGAGTGGTTATTAAGGATTTTGTAATACTATTTACTTAAGTTGTTAGATTTCATTTCTTTCGCACTTCGATTTCTAATTGTTCTTGTACATCTCTGTTAAATGCTAAATAATAAAGGAATGCTAGAATAACTGGTAACGTTGGTTTGTCTAGCGGGTTCAACGTTAGACGCCATCACGGTCCCGACGATGGGATTTTGGGTCGTGACAAGTTGGTATCAAAGCACTAGGTTGCCTAGGTCTCACAATTCATGGACAAACTTGGTAGAGTGTGAGGGATCGGTACGGAGACGTCTGTACTTATCCCCCAGAGGCTGCAAAGTTAGGAATAACTTCATATCTATTCTTCTCTGTCGTGCGATTTGACTTCTAAATGCTAATTGAGTTTCTATTCTATTCTCTCGCAGATGGAGAGAACGCTTGCTTCCTCATCTAACGATTAGTAGCCCGATCCTCTAGTTGCAGCTCCTATGAGAGGTCGAGGACGAGGACGAGTCCGTGCTAGAGGCCGAGGCAGGGGCAGGGCTCAGCCCAAAGCAGCAGCCCCAGTAGAGGACCCACAGGTAGATTTTGCCGGTGAGGTTCCTGCTTAGACGGTTCTGGTCGGACCAGCTCAGGCCCCAGAGGGGTTCATTGCCACCCCGGTACTTCAGGACGATCTGGTCCGCTTAGTGGGCCTTATGGAGAGCGTGGCTCAGGCCGGTCTACTTCCTACAGCACCAGCCGTCTCTCAGGCTGGGGGAGGGGCCTAGACTCCTGCTACCCGCACACTAGAGCAGCTAGCTTCTTAGTTCCACCCTCCAGCACCTCAGACAGCTGGAGTAGGTCAGCCGAGTATTGTGGCACAAGGAGTTAAGGGAGTAGCTATGTCTGCCGATGCTTTGTGGAGATTGGATCGATTCACCAAGTTATTTCCTACTACTTTTACTGGTGCACCATCAGAGGACCCCCAGGAATTCTTAGACAGTTTCTATGAGGTTCTTCGGAACATGGGGATCGTAGAGACCAACGGGGTCGACTTTGCTACATTCCGTCTTTCTGGTACCGCCAAGACCTGGTGGAGGGATTTTTGCTTGGCCAAGCTAGTTGGATCTTCGCCTTTGTCTTGGGCTCAGTTCTCCGAGTTGTTCTTGGAGAAATTTCTACCAGTTACCCATAGAGAGGACCTTCGGAGGCAGTTTGAGCGTCTCCAACAGGGCTCTATGACAGTTGATAACTAGGATTTTTACCTAGTTTTCCGCCCTCATTGCTTAGGTTTTGGATATATTTGTAAACAAAGTAGCCCCAAAAGCTTATATGTTGTGCTTGTTTCAGGATTGAACCAAAATTGACGACATTCAGTCAAGGATATGCTCAAAATAGGAGTGAATCTTGCACAATTACCAAGGACAACAAAAATGCCCAACTAAAGAGTCCCACCGCGGTCACGGTCCTTTTACCGCGGTCCGCGATCCCAAGCTTCAAAGAACCTGCACAAGGCATTTCCCACCGCGGTCCGCGGTGCAGAGCTTCAGAGAACCTGATACTAGGCCATTTCCCACCGCGGCTGCGGTCCAATTACCGCGGTCCGCGGTCTGAAGATTCAGAGAACCAAAATTCAAGGCTAAGAAGCACCATGGCCGCGTTCCGCGGTCGAGCATATTCAGAGACCCAGAAGCCAAGGCTATAGTTGTCCACCGCGGACCGCGGTCGATTTTGTGCGGTCCGCGGTAGCCCCGCAGGGGCATTTTTGTCCAGATTTTTGGCTAAGTATAAATAACTCATTTTGTAATTTTGTATAAATAACACGTGAATAGCTAGTTTTTTCATCTTTTTAGCTTATTTCTTGCATTTTTAACATTGAACCCTTGAGTTTATTGGAATCATTAATATGGGTTCTATTTCATCTCTTTCATTGAATTTATCTTTGATTATGAGTAGCTAGACCCATTAGCTAGGGTTGTGGCTCAACCCTAGTGTGGGTATTTGATGGGTTTCTAAAATTAGGGTTTGGATGTTTATGGGTGTTTGCTATTTGGGCTAATTTAAGGTTCTTATTGCTATAATTAGTGGTTGCAAATACTAATTAACCTTTCCATGACTTGGGTCCTTCTTGAGAAAGAGGACTTGAGTCTAGAAAATTAGCCTAACAAGGAATTAGGGCATTATCAAGAGATTGGCAGTCCCAATCAATTGGGTTGAACCCAGAAATGGTAAAACCCTACTTGAGCCCTAATTAGCGGGTTAAACCTCGAGAGAGTAATACCCTACTTGCACCTCAATTGCTTGATTAATTGACACCCAATTGGCCTCGAGAGAGGCAATTAGGGCAAAGCCACTCAAACTACCGAGAGGTATAGAGTGGGCACATCCGTGCATTGGTTATAGCTGTATCCCTAATCAACATCCTTACCTTAGAACATTGAAATCCATTAAGTATCCGCCTAGGGGAAAGTTGTGACCCTAGTGCCTTTATCCTTATAAGAAAACAACATAAAAACCAATTAGTTAATCAATTAGCATTTAACAGTAGCGTAATACTTAATATAGTTCAAAACACCCTATCATGAGAAGTGCAATTAGAAACACGAGGCTCTACTAGTTCACATAGACACTCACTCCAATTGTTGACTCCCTGAGGATTCGATCCCGACCTATCGGGTAAAAGCTGCACCGACCCTTGTCTTCCTACTCCTATAGTAGTGACGGTGAGAGCCGATCACTTTTTGGCGCCATTGTCGGGGAGTTAAGACGGTGTTGATTATCTACGTGTCTAGTAGCATTAAGTGTTTTTCTTTCCTTCTGTTTTTAACCTTTTTGTTTAATCTACTCAGGTAAAAAATGACGGATCCAATGGGAAACGTTATTGCGGGGGAGGAGGTATATGATAATCAAGAGGACGAAATCAATCAATTACCTCCACAAAGAAGGGGCCGACATGCCAATCTATAAGATGATATCCCAGACCCTCTCCCGCCCCTACCTCCTAGAGCTGCCCCTCGGGTCCTTCCAAACGTGGGGTATGCTAGTGCTATTTTCCCGCCGAGGATTCGGCCAGGGAACTTCCAAATTACAAACATGATGCTCACCCTCCTAGAGCAACGGTGGTATTTCACCGGAGGCGCGCACTAGAATGCCTATAAGCATCTCAAGGGCTTCGTAGATACTTGCTGGGGAAGTAAACAGAAAAATGTCTCGGAGGATGCATTACGACTCAGGTTGTTCCCTTTCTCTCTTCGGGGGAAATCCCTTGATTGGCTCGAGCATCTTCCCAACCATTCAATATCAACTTGGGATGAGCTCGCGAACAAATTCATTGCCAAATTCTTTTCCCCGAGTCATATGGCGGCGCTTCGAGATGAAATATTGTCCTTCAAATAAGAACCCAATGAGCCCTTACATGAGATATGGGAGAGATATAGGACCATGGTTAAGGAATGTCCGAACAATGACATGGCTGAAGCCATGATCCAACAGACTTTCTACCGAGGGATTAACACTGTGAATCAATGTGTGGTCAATTAGTTGGCCGGTGGAAATTTTATGAAGTTGACTTATCCCGAGGCATGTGAGATTCTAGATGTGATGGCCGACACATCATCGGCTTGGAAAAGTAGAGCTAATGTGCCTCAAGGAGAGACCGGTGTGAATAGTCTCCATAAAGAGCTCCAAGAACAAGGGCAAGCAATTGCCGAGCTCACTACTACCATGAATCAACTTGCCAAAGCCCAACTCCAACAATTGCAAGGGCCGAAGCAAGTGAATGCTATGGAAGTAGTGAACATGAAAGGAAATCAAAGGAGACCTCGGGGGAACTCTAAGAAAAACCATAATAATCAAAGTGACCAAGGGCCTAGTGGGTATGGCCAAGATGAAGAGTATGATGACCAAGAAGAAGATGTGATGTATGCAAACAACTATCAAGGTCAAGGAAATAGTCAAAACAACAACCAAAGTTGGAGAAACCAAGGCAATAACCAAAGTTGGAGAAACCAAGGGAATAACCAAAGTTGGGGGAATCAAAGACCAAGAAACTGGAATAACAACAACAATGCTCGGAATTGGGGGAACAACAACAACGATCGTCAATGGGGGAACAATAATGACCGACAGTGGGGGAACAACAATGAGGAAAATTGGAATGGGGGAAACAATAACAACAACTGGGGAGGCAACGGTAATCGAGGGTCGGGCTTTCAAAGGCCCCTGATGTACCAACAACCAAGAAACCCACCTCCGTACCAATCTCAAGGGCAAAGTTCATCGGGCTCGGATATGGGTAGAATTGAAAATATGTTCAAGCGGATGATGGAGAGAAATGCAGACTCTGATGCTCAGTTGGCCTCTCACAATACCTCTATAAGGAACCTTGAAGTAGAAATGGGCTAGATTTCACATGCCTTAAACACACGTCTGAAGGGTGCACTACCAAGTGATATGGTGGTGAACCCCAAGGGTGGGAACAATAACAATACCAGTCACGCCATGGCGGTGACTACGAGAAGTGGAAAAGGTGGTGAAGCTACTTCGAGGCAAAAGAAGATTGTTGTTAATGATGAAGACATGCCCCAGAAGAGTTACCGGTTAAAGTGGAACAAGTGATGGATGACTCAAGTGAAGGTGAGGTAAGAATTGACATACATGACAATGGGGAGGACTTGAACGGGGAGGTGAACCCATCTAGGGAGCACATAATTGATATGCCGGAGCCGGTGGCCCCACAAGCCAAGTCACCATTTCCTATGCCACCTCCTCCCTACCCTCAGATATTGGCCAAAATAAAGCAAGAGACTCAGTTCAAAAAGTTTATCGTTATGATGAAGAGTCTCTCCATCAACGTCCCATTGGTGGAAGCCTTGGAGCAAATGCCTGGATACGCTAAGTTCATGAAGGACTTAGTGACAAAAAAGCGGTCCATGGAGTGTGAGACCATCAAGATGACTCACCAAGTGAGTGTTATAGTTCACTCCATGGCACCGAAACTTGAGGATCCGGGGACCTTTACTATTCCTTGCACGATTAGGAGTGTTGACTTTGCCAAAGCCCTATGTGATCTTGGGGCAAGTATTAACTTGATGTCGTATTCAGTGTTTAAGACTTTGGGGATCGGACAACCTAGGGCGACCTCTATGCATTTGCAAATGGCGGATAGGTCGATGAAGAGGCCCCTAGGTATTATTGATGATGTGCTAGTGAGGGTGGACAAGTTTATATTGCCAGAAAATTTTGTCATTCTTGACTGTGAGGTCCCCATTATCTTGGGAAGGCCCTTCCTTGCCACGGGGAAGGCCTTGGTTGATGTAGAAGCTGGGGAGCTCACGTTCAGAGTGGGAAATGAGAAGGTGGTCTTTCATGTATGCAAATCTATGAAGCAGCCTCACAGCACAGAAGTTTGCTCATTTATGGACCTCGTGTCTGAGGTTATTATTGATGATGCTAGTGTTATGATCCATGTTGATGAACCTGTGGAGTTGTCCTTATTGAATCATGAGGACTCCGTGGTGGATGGTGTTCTTGAAAGTACCCATGCCCTTCAAGGCATGGGGTCTTATTCTTATGCTCCCACAAAATTATCCTTGGACTTGGAGAACCGGAAGACTCCACCAACAAAGCCTTTCATTGAAGAACCTCCGAATCTGGAGTTGAAGCCACTTCCTTCCCACCTCAGGTATGAATATCTTGGTCCATCTTGTACTTTACCTGTTAATCTTTCCTCTTGCCTAACCCAAGTGCAGGTAGACTCAACTCTAAAAGTGCTAAGGAGGAGGAAGAAAGCAATCAGATGGATTTGGCGGATATTCGGGGTATTAGCCCCGCCTTTTGCATGCACAAAAGCATATTGGAGGATGGAGACAAACCCTCCGTGGAACATCAAAGAAGACTCAATGAAGCAATGCAAGAGGTGGTGAAGAAGGAGATTATAAAATGGCTCGATGCGGGAGTTGTCTATCCAATTTCGGATAGCGCTTGGACTTCTCCGGTCCAATGCGTCCCGAAAAAGGGTGGAATGATGGTGATAAAAAATGATAAAAATGAGCTCATTCCCCCAAGAACGGTCACCAGATGGAGGGTGTGCATGGACTACCGCAAGCTCAACAAGGTGACCCGCAAAGACCATTTTCCTTTGCCATTCTTGGATCAGATGTTGGATAGGCTTGTGGGACGGGCCTTCTATTGTTTTCTCGACGGGTATTCTGGATATAATCAAATTTTGATCGCCCCGGAGGATCAAGAGAAGACTACTTTTTCCCATATGGCACTTTTGCCTTTGCTCGCATGCCCTTCGGACTTTGTAACGCACCGGCCACTTTCCAAAGATGCATGATGGCAATCTTCACCGACATGGTGGAGGATTTCCTTGAAGTGTTTATGGACGACTTTAGTGTCGTAGGGGATTCCTTCAATGAATGCTTGTGTAATCTTGATAGGGTCCTTGCTCGATGCGAAGAGACGAACTTAGTATTGAATTGAGAAAAATGCCACTTTATGGTGGAAGAGGGAATTGTATTGGGCCATAAGATATCAAAAAATGGCATAGGAGTTGATAAAGCAAAGATTGAGGTGATCTCAAAGTTTCCACCACCTACTTCAGTTAGAGGAGTCCGGAGTTTCCTTGGTCACGCCGATTTTTATAGGCGTTTTATCAAAGACTTCTCTAAGGTGGTAAATCCATTGTGCAAGTTGCTTGAGAAGGATGCTAGATTCCATTTTGATGAACATTGTATGCATGCCTTTGAACTTTTGAAACACAAGCTCACTACTACTCCTATCATCACGGTGCCAGATTGGAGCTCACCCTTCGAGCTTATGTGTGATTCGAGCGATGTAGCTGTGGGTGTTGTGTTGGGCCAGAGGGTGGACAAGATTTTTCACCCTATCTACTACGCTAGCAAGACGATGAATTCGACCCAAATGAATTACACGGTCACAGAGAAGGAGCTTTTGGCAATAGTCTTTGCTATGGAGAAATTTTGTCCTTACTTGATGGGTGCCAAGGTCATAGTTCACACTGACCATGCGGCACTCCGGTATCTCATGACTAAGAAGGATTCCAAAGCGAGGCTTATGCGTTGGGTATTGTTGCTCCAAGAGTTTGACTTAGAGATTGTGGATCGAAAAGGGAGTGAAAACCAAGTGGCCGACCATCTTTCTCGGTTGGAGGAGCAAGGGAGACCTTGTGATGGACTTGAAATCAATGACAGTTTCCCGGATGAACAACTTATGTCGGTGTCAATGCAAGAGATGCCATGGTTTGCCGATATTGCCAATTACCTTGTCACCGGTGTTGTCCCTTGTGAGCTCTCTTCTAACCAAAGGAAGAAGCTTAGGAGGGATAGCTTGGATTTCTATTGGGATGAGCCTTATCTATTCAAGATTTTCACTGATGGGGTCATCCGGAGATGTGTACCGGAGGAAGAAAAAATTGTTATTCTTGAGTCTTGCCACTCCTCACTGTATGGTGGTCATCATGGAGGAGAAAGAACTGCTTCAAAGGTGCTTAGTTGTGGTTTCTTTTGGCTTACATTGTACAAGGATGCCGGTGATCTAGTCAAAAGATGTGATGAGTGCCAAACGGCCGGGGGAATTTCCAAGAAAGATGAGATGCCTCTAAATTCTATTCTTGAAGTGGATATGTTTGATGTTTGGGGCATCGATTTCATGGGCCCATTTGTGAGTTCTTGTGGGAACATGTACATTCTAGTGGCGGCCGATTATGTGTCTAAATGGGTTGAGGCCGTGGCTTTGCCCAACAATGAAGCCAAGAGTGTTATTGCTTTCCTTAGGAAGAACATCTTTACAAGGTTTGGCACGCCTCGTTCTATCATCAGTGATGGGGGGTCGCATTTTTGCAACAAAACCTTTGACACCTTGCTTTCCAAGTATGGTGTCAATCACAAAGTCACCACCCCCTACCACCCTCAGGCAAGTAGCCAATTGGAAGTCTCTAACAGAGAAATAAAGAGCATATTATCAAAGACGGTCAATGCTAATAGGACCGATTGGGAAAGAAATTGGATGATGCTCTTTGGGATGACAGAATCGCTTACAAGACCCCAATTGGTATGTTCCCGTACCGATTGGTCTTCGGGAAAGCTTGCCATCTTCCGGTGGAGTTGGAGCACAAGGCTATGTGGGCCTTGAAAAAGTTGAACCTTGAATGAGATGTGGCTGCAAACCTTCGAGTGGAGCAACTAAATGAGCTAGACGAATTCAGATTCCATGCGTACTCCAGTTCGTCCTTGTACAAGGACAAAATTAAGTACCTTCAAGACAAGTATGATCGAGGCAAAGAGTTCAAGGTGGGTGACTTGGTTCTATTGTTCAATTCTCGGTTGAGGCTATTCCCGGGAAAACTCAAGTCAAAATGGAGCGGGACTTTCAAAGTGGTATTTGTGACTCCATTTGGTGCTCTTGATCTCAAAAACAAAAGTGGAGAAATCTTTAGAGTCAATGGTCACCGGATCAAACATTATCTTGGCAAGATTGATGATAGCCACGTGGTGGCACTTCTTCATCTTAAATGATCTCGGTAACATGCGTCGTGCCAATGTTAAATCAGGCGCTTCTTGGGAGGCAACCCATGTGTCTTTATTTTTTTTGTTTTCCTTTGTTTTTCTTGGTAAAATAGGGTTCATTTTTGCACTAACTGGTTTTTGGATGTTGTAGGGTGATTTTGACACAGGAAAAAAATGCTAAGTATGGAAAACATGCTCGCTGAAGTTTGCATCGCGGCCGCGGTCCCTTTTTCGCGGTCCGCGATGCCTTTTTAAGCTGGGAGGTGGTCTCTGAACCTTGCTCCATGATCGCGATCCTCTTTTCGTGGTCCGCGGAGCCCAAGTACTGGGAAAGCCCTCTCTGCATCTACCTTACCGCGACCGCAGTCGACTTTTCGCGGTCCGCGGTGGCTTTTGAACTTCAACTCATTTAGAGTGCATGACCGCGGACCGCGGTCGATTTTTCGCGGTCCGCGGTGGGTAAGTGTGTGGACCCCATCCCTCCTCTATAAATAGACCTTTAGGGCTTCAGTTCATACTTTACGCACTTTCACTTCCCAGAGCATATTTTAACTGTCTCCCGCCTCTTCTCTCTGAAATTGCATTTTACTTCATCAAATCCTCATCAAAGCATCTAGTACGTGTAATTCTGATTAATTAACTTCCTAATTTCATTATTTTCTACATCATTTGGTAGATTTTCTTGTCTTTTTCATGATTTTTCTTTTCTAGGCTTTTAACTATGTTAGGGTTAGTTCAAAATGATCATCTTAGACCCTTAGAATCTAATTGCATTGATTAAACATGTAGGGATTAACTAAATGGACATTTGAACATGAAAATGGAAAATATTTAAAAGCCTAATTGTTTATCTGACCGCGGTCCGCGGTCCTTTCTTCGCGGACCGCGGTGCTTAGTCTATGCAATCATCATGTGCTGACCGCGATCCGTGGTCAATTTTTTGCGGTCCGCGGTCCTCTATATTCTGAAATGCAGGTCATATGATCTTACTTCACCGCAGCCGCGGTGCTAGATTCAGAGAGTAAGTTGTAAGCTTAGGTCCTCCACCGCGGTCCGCAGTCCATTTCTCACGGTCCGCGGTGGCTGTTCTGCAACTAATCTGCTTCTAAGTTTCTGTCTGTGCGTGTCTGTGCAACCTCTCTTTGGGTACTAACCATGTTTAAATGTTTCAATATTGCAGACAATGGTTCTATCAAGAGGCGGAGGTCGTAAACCAACGGACAAGGGTGAATCATCCGGGGGGAGAGGCAAGAAAATGATAAAGCTTGATCCAAAGGTCCGGGAAGAAATGAAAAGAACAAGGAAAGCTATACGGATATTAGACAAAGCTGCTTCCCACTCGAACAGTGATTATGTCCCCTCTGAAGCCTCGTTAGAATCTATATCGGAGTATGTCGAAGACTTCTCGGAAAGGTTTCGGCTGACCAATGAACCATCAGACTCTTCCCTACCCAAGCATCTACACACTCTGAGTCAGCTGAGGGCTCAGTCTCCGGGAGTGGCAACACAGACTCTACCTCACCTACAGCTTCATTATCAGGGGACCATTCTGGTGATGATGAAGGGGGTGAACCCCAAGTTGAGGGGGTAGAGCGTACAAGGAACCCAGATGCATGGCAGAACAGATTTGTAAGTGAAGTGACTTTCCATCAGTTTCGGGATTTGTGGGGCTCAAGATCACTCATATTGGAGCGCAAGTTCACAATCAAAGACTTGTTGCCCCACAATCCCGATGTGAAGAGGCAGTTTACAGAAAAAAAAAGGCTGGGATTACTTCTCCGCTTACCTTCCGGATGCCAATGAGCATCTCATCAAGGAGTTTTACACCAATTTGCTATTTCTACAAAATAACTCCAAGGCAACCATGGTGAGAAATCTCACGGTGCCTTTTGACGGGAAGACTCTGAACACTTATCTAGAGATGGATGATGTGGATGACTCCTTATACCAGGAGAAGCTACCAGAGAAAGATGCGGCCCGAAATTGGCTGGCTTTGCACTTAGCCAGGCCTGGGGAGACTCCTGAGTGGTTACCGGCTGGAAAGACTATCTTCCGGAAGACCCTGGATTTTGAAGCCAAGGGATGGGAAACCTTCGTGTGCAGCAGGTTGGACCCAACTTTTCATGAGAACACCATACCCCTCAGTCGAGTTGTGCTTATTTCTTCCATCATGGCTGGGTTCCCGATCAATGTTGGGAATATCATGTCCGACGTCATCAATATAAATCTTACCCTTTTCCTAACTTCCTTACCATGTATTTTGAGGACCAGGGGGTGGACAAGAAGCGATTTGATATAAAAGTCAAGCCCAAAGCGGACTTCTCTTGGTATGATTTTCTAGATGAGGACAACCCCAAAAGGAAGTTCAAGGGTAAGTCTGTTGCCTCCACTGGCCAGTCTGAAGAGCCATTGGTGGTGGTGGAGTCATCTCAGTCTCAGCCAGACATTCCAGAGGGTGCACCAGGCTCATCTACTTCAGCCGGTCCAACCATTCCTTCATCCAGGGCTTATCCTCTGACAACCCACAGACTCATTCAGACATTGACCAGCATCAACAACTGGATGCATGCAATTACTTCAAAGTTGTCTGTGATTTCTACGTCTGTGGCAGCCCCGACCATTCCTCCACGACCACAGGTAACCTAGTCCATTGAGGACGCGCTGAAGGAAATTCTAGAAAACCAGAAGAAGATTTTAGATGTTGTGGGAGCACATGGGGCCACACTGAAGAAGCTGACAAAGGAAACAAAGAAGTTGCGGCACACCCGTGCTTCAAAGGAGTTAGTGGTAGAGTTGAGGGCAGAGGTGAACAAGCTGAAGGGGGATCAGATACCTTTGGAGTTGTTGTTATCAGACCCTTCGGCCCAGCCCGAGCAGCACCCAGAGCCCAATAGGCCGGCAAAGAGAAGGAGGGTGTTGCCCCGCACAGAGGGCATTCGACTAGTTCTGGTAGACCCTCCAGTGCAGACTCATGCTGTGGAGCAGACTCAATCCTAGGTCCATGGGATATTAATGGTTGTATAATTCAGATGACTTTTCTTTTCATTATGCTTTATTTTCATTTTGGTATGTAAATAAGTTTACTATTTCATTACTTTTTGGTATGTATAAAGTTACTTTTCATTGTATATATTCATCCCCTTATGTATATTCGACTAAATCCCCTCATGTACATATTCGTTCTATCCCCCGCATTTTACTTTACGCACTTTTCCATTTTATAGCTTCTTATTTTTCTTTCATAGCTTCTTGTTTTGAAATTCTCGCTTGCAATAAGCCTTTGGTTTTCTTAACGCCACGGTTCTTTCCAAAGGTGGAAATTGTGTGAACCGAGTGGCTCTTCCCGAGGATGGATGGCGTGACAACCTTCTTAAGGGTTTGAATCTGTTTTCCCTTTTTGTTTTTGTTTTTCTTCTTTTTATAGTTAGTGAATAAATGCGCCTCAAGAAAAGCTTCACTTGGGCCTAACACATTTGCCTTTGATCCCATGGTCAAAGACAAACCATTGTGTTTAGGATGGTAATAGTGATGATCTTGAGACTCTTGTGTTGGCCGATAATCATCAAGTGGTTCTTCGGGACCATTGTGTTACTCAAAGCACGACTAAGGTCGTTGTGGGCCCTCTACTCTGTTTCTGTAGCAATCACATAGCTTGAGTGGTGAGAATTCGAAATTGCAAGTCCAAGTCCCGTGCCACTAGTCTAGAACCTGCCCTGAATGTTGTCTAGGCGAAATTCTAAGTGTAGTTTGACTTGAGAAGTGACTATAGGCTCTCCTTGACCCGAATAGTGAAGTGAACAATTCCATGACCTACCAAAGATAAACTCCCTAGTCAACCCCTTTTGAGCCTTAGACCCTTCCTTTCAAAAACCAAGCTACAAGCCTTCACCCATTTTTACCCTCTCTTGGCACCCGATCTTTCCTTAGCACGAGGCAGCATAAGTTTGGGGGAGAGACGAGGGATGTAATAAAGTGAAAAAGAAGGCACAAAAGAAAGGGAAAAAAAGGGAGAAAAGAAAAATGAACAAATAGAAGAAATAAAGGGAATTGATGAAAGTATTGTGACCAAAGGTTTGGAATGCCTAAAAAGGAGAAAAGTGTCTTGAATGAACAAAAAGGTGTGATAGTATGTCTCTCCAACCCTACAAAAAGAGCTAAAATGACTCAAAGAGTCAAGAAAATGTGAGAACAAAAATGAAGTGCTTAAGGAAAGATAGTGCTCACTCTGACCAAATACTTCCTACCCTTGACCAAAAGCCTTCATCACGTGTCCACAAAAGCCCTGTATGATCTCGAGTCAAATGAACTTATATTAGTGGTGATTTACATAAAGGGAAAGCCTATGGTACTGTGAGCCGGACTTGAGTCTTTTCTTTGAGAGAGATGAGCGAACTCCCATATTCCTCGTTCTGAGTGTTACTATTCTAAGAGTGAGGTGGTTAGATATAGTTGCGGAGTATGAGTATGGGTTCCACAATGACCAAGGTAGTAGTTAGAGTCTCGTTGATACATCGTGTCAACTCTTGAAGCTCTTGTATCACACTTCAAATCATGGTTTTAAAAGGTTCAAACATTGTTAATGATGCATGTGCATTAAGGGCTATTGTTAGTCCCAATTGATGCTAGTTGAGGTACCTTAGGACAACCGGATTTTCTTGGAATCAATCAATAGGGGTGGGGCTTATTTTGTTTGCTTGAGGACAAGCAAAAGCTTAAGTTTGGGCGAGTTGATAACTAGGATTTTTACCTTGTTTTTCGCCCTTCATTGCTTAGGTTTTGGTTATATTTGTACACAAAGTAGCCCCAAAAGGTTATATGTTGTGCTTGTTGCAGGATTGAACCAAAATCGACGACATTCAGTCAAGGATATGCTCAAAACAAAAGTGAATATTGCACAATTACCAAGGATAACAAAAATGCCCAACTAAAGAGTCCCACCGCGGTCCGCGATCCCAAGCTTCAGAGAACCTGCACAAGGCATTTTCCCACCTCGAACGTGGTCCACTTACCGCGGTCTGCCGTGCAGAGCTTCAGAGAACCTGATACTAGGCCATTTCCCACCGCGGCCGTGGTCCAATTATCGCGGTCCGCGGTCTGAAGATTCAGAGAACTAGAATTCAAGGCCAAGAAGCACCGCGGCCGCGGTCCGCGGTCGAGCATATTCAGAGACCCAGAAGCCAAGGCTATAGTTGTCCACCGCGGACTGCGATCGATTTTGTGCGGTCCGCAGTAGCCCCGCAGGGGCATTTTTGTCCAGACTTTTGGCTGAGTATAAATAGCTCATTTTGTAATTTTATTAGGTATCTAGGAATTTTCTGAACGGAAGAACACGTGAATAGCTAGTTTTTTCATCTTTTTAGCTTATTTCTTGCAGTTTTAACATTGAACCCTTGAGTTTATTGTTAGGAATAATTAATATGGGTTCTATTTCATCTCTTTCATTGAATTTATCTTTGATTATGAGTAGCTAGACCCATTAGCTAGGGTTGTGGCTCAACCCTAGTGTGGGTATTTGATGGGTTTCTAAAATTAGGGTTTGGATGTTTATGGGTGTTTGCTGCTTGGGCTAATTTAGGGTTCTTATTGCTATAATTAGTGGTTGCAAACACTAATTAACCTTTCCATGACTTGGGTCCTTCTTGCAAAAGAGGATTTGAGTCTAGAAAATTAGCCTAACACGAAATTGGGGAATTATCAAGAGATTGGTAGTCCCAATCAATTGGGTTGAACCCAGAAATGGTAAAACCCTACTTGAGCCCTAATTAATGGGTTAAACCTCGGAAGAGTAATACCCTACTTGCACCTCAATTGCTTGATTAATTGACACCCAATTGGCCTCGAGAGAGGCAATTAGGGCAAAGCCACTCAAACTACCAAGAGGTATAGAGTGGGCACATCCGTGCATTGGTTATAGGTGTATCCCTAATCAACATCCTTACCTTAGAACATTGAAATCCATTAAGTATCCGCCTAGGTGAAAGTCGTGACCCTAGCGCCTTTATTCTTATAAGAAAACAACATAAAAACCAATTAGTTAATCAATTAGCATTTAACAGTAGCGTAATACTTAATATAGTTCAAAACACCCTATCATGAGAAGTGCAATTAGAAACACGAGCCTCTACTAGTTCACAGAGACACTCACTCCAATTGTTGACTCCCTGAGGATTTGATCCCGACCTATCGGGTAAAAGCTGAACCGACCCTTGTCTTCCTACTCCCATAGTAGTGAGGGTGAGAGCCGATCAACAGTCACCCAGTATGACACTCGGTTTATCATTTTGGCCTGACATGCTATCATGATACTCCCCACCATCGAGAGAGCGTGAAGAGGTTTATTGAGGGGCTACCTCAGCCTATTAGACTCCGGATGGCCAGAGAGATATGTACTGATATTTCATTTCAGGAGGCAACCAATATGGCCAGGCGGATTGAGATGGTCTTATCACAGGGCAGTGGTCAAGGGTCTGACAAGAGACCTCGTCATTTCGGTCGATTCAGTGGTGCCTCATCTGGAGGCAGGGATTCCTTTGGCAGAGGTCATCCTCCCAGACCATTCCAGTCGGCACAGTATCCCGCAGAGTACCACCAGCTCCTATCAGTGCACCGCCGCTTCAGAGCTTCCAGGGTGGTTATTCTGGCCGACAGGGTCAGTTCCAGGGTTAGCCGTCTTAGCAGCCGAAATCTTGTTTCACTTGTGGTGTTCGAGGGCACATTTCCAGGGTTTTCCACCGAGGTTCTAGTGGTTCTCATTATAAGGGTTCTCGTGCTACGATTCCCGCACCAGGTGCACCCCCACCCCCTCAGCCAGCTAGGGGTGGAGGTCGAGGTGCTAGAGGTGGAGGCCAGACAGTTAGAGGTGGAGGACAGGCTATGAGGGGTAGAGGTCAGCCCGCAGTAGGTCGAACCAGGGATGTTCAGATTGGTGGGGCTCAGCCCCGGTGCTATGAGGTGCCAAGCAGGTTACAGTTGATGATGATGGAGTCTTGAGGATGCAGGGCCGTATTTGTGTGTTTGATATTGATGGTACTCGTGAATTGATATTGCAGGAGGCCCATAGTTCCCGGTATTCCATTCATCCGAGCGCCGCAAAGATGTACCAGGATTTGTGGCAGCATTATTGGTGGCGGAGAATGAAGAAAGATATTGTGGCATATGTCGCTCGGTGCTTGAACTGTCAATAGGTCAAGTACGAGCACCAGAGACCCGGTGGTTTGATGCAGCAGATTGAGCTTCCCGAGTGGAAGTGGGAGTGTTTTATCATGGATTTCGTAGTTGGGCTCTCACGGACTCAGAGGATGTTTGATGCGGTGTGGGTCATTGTGGATAGGCTGACCAAGTCAGCACACTTCATTCCTGTATCAGTTTCATATTCTTCGGAGAAGTTGGCAAAGATCTACACATGGAGATTGTTCGATTGCATGGTGTGCCCGTGTCTATTATTTTTGACCGAGGTACTCAGTTTACCTCCCATTTCTAGAGAGTATTTCAACATGAGTTGGGCACACGAGTTGAGCTAAGACCAACATTTCATCCTCAAACGTACTATTCAGATCTTGGAGGATATGTTGCGAACATGTGTGTAACGACCCTGCCGGTCGTTTTGTGGATTAGGATCCCGTTCCTTTATAAGAAACCTTCCATAGCGTCTATTCGTGCTTTATGACTTGCGGGAGCGGCTGGTTCAGGAATTGGGGATGGTTTGGGTGGTTTAGGAACACTTGGTTCCTTAAGGTTGGCCTATTTGGCCAAGTTTGACTTCGGTCAACATTTTGAGCAAACGACCTCAGAATCGAGTTCTGACAGCTCCAGTAGCTTCGTATAATGATTTCGGACTTGGGCGTGTGTTCGACTCGGGTTTTCGATGACCCGGGAGCATTTCGGCGCCCGAAATGGAAATCAAGATTTCCTTCTATTTGAAATTTGGCTTGGGACGTGATTTTATGCTATCGAGGTCCGAAAGGAATTCTGGGATCGGGAATAGTTTCGTATAGTCATTTATGACTTGTCTGCAAAATTTGGTGTCATTCCGAGTAGTATAGGTCGGTCCGGTGCATTGTTATAGAAATCAAGAACTTGAAGTTCTTAAGTTATGATTCTAAGTGGGGGAGGATGTAAAGACCCGTAAAATAATTTCATGTCTAAAATCAATACCCGATAATTAAGGACTAGTACCATACAAGATACCATATGACCACGTCAGAATAATATATTAAGTATATATAAAGTATATTAAAAATAGGTAAAATTTTGAGTAATTCGGGATAAGTTTTAACTTATGCGGGTAATTGGTTAGTTACCGAGTAGCGGGATATTACCTAATTAATAAATAAAGTATAAGATGAGACAACCCCGTGGAAGCTAGCTAAAGAAATGACTAAGAGTCATTCTTGATTAGGTGGCATAATGTTACTCATTCTTACAACAAAACTCTTTCAACAAATAAGTCATTCTTACATTTCCCATACCAAAGACTATGCCATCAGATTGTTAAGCATTTTTACAAACACTTCTCTCAACAAGGATCAACGTTATCCATTCAACCAAATTCTTACGCCCAGAACATTAGCAAGCTATCAAGAAAACATCTTTCAACACAATTCCAACGAGAATTGTTAAACCTGTAGCAACGCAAAATTTTGCGGTTCTAAAGGAGTACGGTGCAATATTTTTCAAGAATATTATATAGATTTTTCCTACTCCAGTTACGAGTCCTCAGGTGTAGAGTTCGGAATTGTGGGCGCGTTTTTGGTCCGAGAGGTAGATTTGACACGAGGCGAGTCTCTTTTCTAACTTTGTAAGAGGGAATTGTCCCTCTAGGTATTTGAAATGATATATGTACTTGTTTGGGGGCTACGTACGCACCAAGTGACGAAAGTCCGTACGTAGCGACTATTAGCTATGTCCGGGTAGTTAGGCTCACAACATGCCTTATATTCTTTCCTGTGACGATACATATATGTTACTGTTTCCCTGAGCTTTCATTTACTTAAATAATTAGAAAGGATTGTAGTGAAATGAACTTTACATTCTGTGTGCGCATGTTGTCGCTTCGTAATTTACATCCCGCGAACGATATGTAATGTCCTTCACTCTTATGGGAGCGGGCCGTACGCCACGGCGAATTTATAGTGCACTCTTGGTACGGGCCGGTCGATCCCCGGCAGTGCACCGGGATTTAATTAAGAATGCACTTTTGGTACTGGCCGGTCGATCCGCGGCAGTGCATGGACGAAGTTACACTATGATATGATATGATTACATTGATAGACACACTCTTGGTATGGGCCGGTCGATCCCCGGCAGTGCGTAGGCAGGATTATTGTTAAGCATGCACTCTTAGTACGGGCCGGTCGATCCCCGGTAGTGCATAGCTATTCTTCCTCATGACTCCGACCGGTTGTCTTACTCCTGTGTGCGCATGTCTGTTTGGTACCGTTTTCCTTATTTGTGATTTGATAGATGTTTGGAAAGAGGGAGAGGTAAGTTGTTATTGCTTTCAATATTTATTTGGAAACTCTGTATTCTCTTTGCAACTGTGGTGCACTGTTTACATGTCTACTGCTTTCCTTATATCCTATTTATACTATCACTGTTGGACCTTAGTGAGTATCGAGTCAACCTCTCGTCACTACTTCTTCGAGATTAGACGGGATACTCACTGGGTACATATTATTTATGTACTTATGCTGCACTTCTGTACTTAACTGTACATGTTCTGAGGCTGGTGCATCTAGTTATCAGACCGGAGCTAGATATTGACTGTAGCGGACCTGACTTCACGGTGAGTTGCTTCTCCTAACAATCCTCAGCAACACCATATAGTTTCTTTTGCTTATGATCCCGTCTATTTGTTTCAGACAGTGGGATTGTATATTCTACCTTTTGTATATCCAGTTAGTATGCCCGTGATACCCGTGACACTAGTTCCTGGCACACACGTAGTATTTGTGTAGATTATGTCCGTACATATATGCATATTTTGGACTCACACCTCATTATGACTGTTTTGCTTAAAACTGGTTAGTTACCCCTAATCGATTAATAATATAAGCTTTGTAACTTAGTATATATATATTGATATGTTTAAGACAAATGAGAAGGAACCGTAGTAGTTTAAATGTTGGCTTGCCTGACCCCGCTGTTGGGCGCCATCACAACCTGAGTTAGGATTTTTGGTCGTGAAAAGGTGGTATCAGAGCCTTAGGTTCACGTAGTCTCACGAGTCACGGGCAAACCCAATAGAGTCTTGCGGATCGGTACGGAGACATCTGTACTTGTCTTCAGGAGGCTATAGGGTGTTAAGAACCTCCTCCTTGTTCAGATCCTATCGTGCAATCTATGATGTACTCAAATTTGATCTTCTACTCTCTCACAGATGGTGAGGACGCGTACTTCTCATGTTCTTGATCTGAGAGAGGCTGCTACCCCCGCCGCTCGAGGCCGTGGTAGGGGCAGGGGTAGGGCACCCGCCCGAGGTAGGGGGCGAGGGCATCCCAGAGTTGTACCGGCTGCACCGATCGAGGATCCAGTTATTAAGGAGCAGGATGAGCTACCTCCAGTAGCCCCTGCACCAGTTGATTTTATGACGGCGGTGGGCTTCCAGGAGGTCATGGGCCACATGTTGAGATTCATGGACACTATGTCCCAGGCAGGTGTACTTCCAGTAGATCCTGCTACTTCTCAGGCAGGAGAGGGAGTTCATACCCCTATCGCTCAGGCCATCGGACAGGCAACAGCAGTACAACATACCACTGGTACACCGCCAATGGGTGGGGTCCAGCCTGTAGCAACAACACCTGAGCCTAGACCAGCTGCGGATGGAGATCAACAGAATATGTTGGACAGATGGACTCGTTTTCATCCTCCAGTCTTCGGGGGTGACCGGGGTGAGGATGCCCAGGATTTCATCGACAGGTGCAGGGACAGACTGCACAATATGAGAATACTAGAGTCAGATGGGGTGGACTGCACCACATTTCAGCTTGAGGGCAGAGATCGTCGTTGGTGGCAGTCATATGTTCTTAGCAGGCCAGCGGATTCTCCTTCTGTCACTTGGAGTCAGTTCACTCAGCTATTCTTAGACAGATACATTCCACCGTCTGAGAGAAAGGAGCTTCGGGGTCAGTTTGAGAGGTTAGAGCAAGGGCAGATGTCTGTGACGGATTATGAGGCGAGGTTTTCAGAGTTATCTCGCCATGCTCTTATGATATTTCCCACTGATGCCGAGAGGGTGCGACGATTCGTGGCAGGTTTACATCTGGGTATTAGGACCTCCATGGCTAGAGAGGTAGAGATGGGTACCCCATACCATCTTGTAGTCGAGATAGCTCGACGGATCGAGGATTATCGGTCAGGGAGCAGGGAGCAGGGTCAGCAGGACAAGAGGGCTAGGTTCTCCAGAGATTTCAGAGAGGCCCCAGTTAAGAGCAGAGATCAGTTTGGAGGTGGTCATCCCAGCAGGCCTTCATATTTAGCACCTCCACTACCCTCCCGTGGTGTTTCAGTGAGACCGCATTTCAGTGCTATACCAGAGGGTTCCCATCGCTCCCCGGTTGTTCAGGGTTCTTCTTCTTCTTCAGGGCAGCATGCTATGACGCCTAGAGGTTGTTTCGAGTGTGGGGATCTGGGTCATACGATGAGGCGTTGTCCCAGATATCGGGGCAAGGCAGTGCAGCAGGGTTATCAGCCCATGATGCCAGCACCTGCAGTCCGGCCACCTAGGGGTGGAGGACAGGTCGGCAGGGGTCGTCCTAGAGGGGAGGCCAGTCAAGGGAAGGTCAGTCAGCTCCTGTTCACTCTGGGGGAGCTCAGTCTTCAGGTACGATTCTAGACCCGTTCGAGAACGAATGTTTATTTAAGAGGGGGAGAATGTAACGACCCAGCCGGTCGTTTTGCGCATTAGGATCCTATTCCTTAAAACGAAACCTTCCATAGCGGCTATTCGTGCTTTATGACTTGCGGGAGCGGGTGGTTCAGGAATTGGGGATGGTTTAGGAACACTTGGTTCCTTAAGGTTGGCATATTTGGCCAAGTTTGACTTCGGTCAACATTTTGAGCAAATGACCTCAGAATCGAGTTCTGACAATGGAAATAAAGATTTCCTTATATTTGAAATTTGGATTGGGACGTGATTTTATACTATCAAGGTCCGAACGAAGACCGGGAATAGTTCCGGATAGTCATTTATGACTTGTTTGCAAAATTTGGTGTCATTCCGAGTAGTATAGGTCGGTCCGGTGCATTGTTATAGAAATCAAGAACTTGAAGTTCTTAAGTTATGATTCTAAGTGGGGGAGGATGTAAAGACCCGTAAGAAAAATTCATGTCAAAAATCAATACCCGATAATTATGGACTAGTACCATACAAGATACCGTATGACCACGTTAGAATAATATATGAAGTATATATAAAGTATATTAAAAATAGGTAGAATTTTGAGTAATTCGAAATAAGTTTTAAATTATGCGGGTAATTGGTTAATTACCGAGTAGCGGGATATTACCTAATTAATAAATAAAGTATAAGATGAGACAACCCCATGGCAGCTAGCTAAAGAAATGACTAAGAGTCGTTCTTGATTAGGTGGCATAATGTTACTCATTCTTACAACAAAACTCTTTCAACAAATAAGTCATTTCTTACATTTCCCATACCAAAGACTATGCCATCAAATTGTTAAGCATTTTTACAAACACTTCTCTCAACCAAGATCAACGTTAGCCATTCAACCAAAGTTCTTACGCCTAGAACATTAGCAAGCTGTCAAGAAAACATCTTTCAACACAATTCCAACGAGAATTGTTAAAACCGTAGCAACGTAAAATTTTGCGGTTCTAAAGGAGTACGGTGTAATATTTTTCAAGAATATTATACGGATTTTTCCTACTTCAGTTACGAGTCCTCAGGTGTAGAGTTCGGAATTGCGGGCGCGTTTTTGGTCCGAGAGGTAGATTCGACACGAGGTGAGTGTCCTTTCTAACCTTGTAAGAGGGAATTGTCCCTCTAGGTATTTGAAATGCTATATGTACTTGT
>ML278758.1:0-34677 GCA_005239495.1 Nicotiana undulata
CGATATGGGGGAATAGAAATGGGCTGAGTGCCCTCAGCTAACTCAATACAAAAATCAATATCCTTGTCAGGTAGCATACCCGGCAGGTCAGCAGGTAATACCTCTTGAAACTCACGAACCACGGGCATGGACTCTATAGAAGGAACCTCAGTACTAGAATCACGAACATAGGCCAAATAGGCCAAACAACCCTTCTCGACCATGCGCCGAGCCTTCATATAAGAAATAACTCTACAAGAAGAATGACTAAGAGTCCCTCTCCACTCTAACCGAGGTACTCCGGGCAAGGCTAAGGTCACTGTCTTGGCATGACAGTCCAGAATAGCATAATAGGGAGATAACCAGTCCATGCCCAATATAACATCAAAGTCAACCATATCAAGAAGCAAAAGATCAACCTGAGTCTCTAGACCACCAATAACTACTACGCAGGCACGGTAGACTCGATCTACCATTATAGAATCACCCACCGATGTAGACACATGTACAGTAGTACTCAACAAATCATGGGGCATACTCAGATAAGGGGAAAAATATGAAGACACATAGGAGAATGTAGAACCCGGATCAAATAACACCGAAGCCTCTCGGCTGCAAACTGAAATTGTACCTGTAATAACTGCAACAGAAGCCTCAGCATCAGGACGAGTAGGAAAAACATAACACCGGGGCTGAGCCCCTCCAATCTGAACATCCCTGGGTCTACCTGCTCCAACCTGGACTCTACCCCTCATGGCCTGTGCTCCACCTCTATGAACCTGACCACCACCTCTGGCACCTCGACCACCATCCCTAGCTGGCTGAGGGGGTAAGGGTGCACTTGCTGCGGGAACCTAGACACGGGAACTCTGATACTGGGGCCCACTCAAATCTCGAGGGCAAAATCTGGCAAGGTGCCCCGGCATACCACAAGTATAACAAGATCTCGACTATTGCGGCTGTGGACTCGGAAACTGGCCCTGACAACCCTGATATCCTCCCTGAAAACTTTGGAGCGGCTGTGCACTGATAGATGCTGGTGGTGCACTAACATGAACTGGCGGTGCACGAGGAGATACCTGAAGTGCTGACTGAAATGGTCGGGGTGGATGACCCCTGCTGAAAGAATCCCTGCCTCCAGATGAGGCTCCACTGAATCTACCAAAATGACGGGGCCTCTTGTCAGCCCCCTGACCACCTCCCTGTGACAAAATCGCCTCAGTCCCCTTGGCCACATCGGCCGCATCCTGGAAGGAAATATCAGCACTCGACTCCCTGGCCATCTGGAGTCGTATAGGCTGGGCCAATCCCTCAATGAACCTCCGAACTCTCTCCCGATCAGTGGGAGTATCATCAATGCATGCCTGGCTAGAGCGATGAACCTGGTCTTGTACTGAGTAACAGACGTAGATCCCTGTTGAAGGCGCTCAAACTGCCTCCTAAGATCCTCTAGCTGAGTAATGGGAAGGAACTTCCCCAAAAATACCGATGTGAACTGAGCCCAAGTCAAAGATGCAGACCCAACTAGTCTGGCTAAATAGTAGTCCCTCCACCAAGTCTTGGCTGCGCTAGATAGTCGAAAAGTAGCGAAGTCAACTCCACTGGACTCCACTATGCCCATGTTCCGAAGAACCTCATGACAGCTGTCCAAGTAATCCTATGGATCCTCTGACGGTGCACCAGTAAAAGTAGTAGTGAATAACCTGGTTAATCTGTCCAATCTCCATAGAGCATCTGCTAACAGAGCTGCACCCTCGGCTGCCGGTGCCACAATACTCGGCTGAGCTACTCTAGCTATCTGAGGTGCTGGAGTCTGAAACTGAGTGGCTACCTGCTCTGGGGTATGAATAATAGGAGTCTGGGTCCCTCCCCTAGCCTGAGATCTAGCTGGTGCAGTAGGAAGAAGACCGGCCTGAGCCTGACTCTACATAAGTCTTACCAGACGGACAAGAGCGTCCTGATGCAATGGGGTAGCTATGAAACCCTCTGGGACATGTGCTGGTCCAACTGGGACTGCCGAAACTGGGACCTCCTCGTCAGAATCGACCTGAGGGTCCTCCACTGGGGGTGGTGCTCTAGGCTGAGCCCGACCCCGTCTTCGGCCTCTAGCACGGCCCCGTCCTCGACCCCTCGTAGGAGCTGTAGCAGGAGTGTCTTGCTGCTGAGCGGAATCAAGGGAAGCACGCGTCCTCGTCATCTGCGAGAGAGTAGAATGGAAACTCGATCAGTACACAGAATATACTACGCACGATAGAGTATGAAGAGAAGAGGAGTATCCTAACTTTGCAGCCTCTAGGGGATAAATACAGACGTCTCTGTACCGATCCCTCAGACTCTACCCAATTTGTCCATGAGTTGTGAGACCTAAGAAACCTAGAGCTCTGATACCAACTTGTCACGACCCGAAATCCCAACTTTCAGGTCGCGACTGCGTCTAACGTTGAACCCGCTAGACAAGCCAACGTACACAACNTCAGCAAAAATGTAATAATACTCAAAAAAATGCATAATGAAATGATAAAGATAACAACATCGCTAAATCCCAAAACGGGGGTGTCACAACCTCACGGACTGTCTATAAGAATACTAAATACAAGTCTGAAAGGAAATACAATATTATCTTTAGAACAAAAGGAGAAATGAGAGAATAAGATACTAATAGCAGGAGAGACTCCAAGGCCCACGAACGCCAGTGGTATACCTTGAAGCTCGATGTGGACTGTAGGTGACTCCCTCAGAGCGGTCCACGGGGTCCGGAAGCAGAATCTGCACAACATAGAGAAGTGCAGTGTAGTATCAGTACAACCGACCCCATGTACTAAGTAAGTGCCAAGCCTAACCTCGGCCGAAGCATTGACGAGGCTAGACTTAGCAAATAACGTTCACCTGTCCTATTCTACAACACAAAATACAGATACCAAGGCAAGGAAGAATAATACTCATATACGGGGAACAAGAGCAGATAAAGGAAAAAAACAGTAAGATAGAACAGTTAATTAACACCAAGTAAGAAGAGAAACAATTCACCGAAAACCAATAAGGTATGAATGACATGTCTGAATGATAACAATGGCACGGCATCACCCTTCGTGCTTTACTATCTTCCTCACATTGCAATAGATAAATAAGGAATGATATGAATGAATGGCACGACATCACCCTTCGTGCTTTACTATCTTCCTCACATTGCAATAAATAAATAAGGAATGATATGAATGAATGGCACGGCATCACCCTTCGTGCTTTACTCTCTTCCTCACCCAAGTAATATCGACAATAAATAACAACTTGTCAAGGAAGTCAAATACCGAACTTTTAAATCATAACCACCCGACATGGGGAATAATAACTAAAATCAACACATTTGCTCGATAAGGGTCTCAGCTATAACCAAAAAACTCAATATATATACGGTATGCCTGGATCCTCAACTGAACCAACATTTCATAATCTCTACAACCAGTATATCAACCACAATCAACTTCTCAAGTAGAGGCAATTACATAGCATGATGAACATTGAAGAAATAACTGAATTTTATCAAAAATAGACTCACGGGCATGCTTGACTCGCAATGTATAGGTACTCGTCACCTCACCTATACATTGAACATGATAAACACATAACATACAATACCTAATCCCTCACCAAAGTTAGGCAAGACACTTACCTCGGTTCAAAAATGCAATTCAAGCCTCTAAGACCGTCTTTCCTTTATAATCCGACTCTGAAACAACGATATCTAGGCATAATTAATTCAATAATATCAATAAAGACTCAATAACACAATCCCATAGCATAGATATTCAATTTCTAGCATTCTTCCAAAAATACAAAAATTTGACCCCAGGCCCGCTTGGTCAAAACACGAGGCTCGGACCAAAACCCGATCACCCATAACCCCACGAGATCAAATATATGATTTGTTTTTAGATCCGACCCCAAATTGAGGGTGAATTACCCAAAATTTCCAAAAATCTAACTCTACCCAAAACTCCTAATTTCTATTTTGATTTTTGGATTTTAGGCCTAGATTCTAGTGATTATGGAAGAAAAGTGGAAGAAATTAGTGTTAGAATCACTTACCCAAGTGTTTATGGAGGGAAATTAGCTTGAGGATCGTCAATGGGGGTGAGAGGAGAAGAAGAAGGCTGAAAATGTGATATTCCCGGATGGTATTATGTTTTTGGGGTATTTTTAATAACTGGGAAAAATTACCCTTCGCGTTCGCGGGCCCCTGGCCGCGTTCGTGAAGGGTTAGCTGCTGGGACTTACGCGTTCGCGGAGCCAGGGCCGCATTCGCAAAGGTCTGACTCCCAAACTTTCCGCGTTCGCGAGCCTCTGCCCGCGTTCGCAAAGAATAAACCTACCTGACCCCAAACCCCACCCTATAACACTACGCGTTCGCGAGAGGGGCGTCGCGTTCGCGTAGAGCAGTACCCCCATAGCTCCGCGTTCGCGACCGTACCCTTGTGTTCGGTAGAACAAAACATAAGCCACACTATTTACCCTTCGCGTTCGCGGGCCCTTGGCCACGTTCGCGAAGGGTATTACACCAGACATCAGAAACAGGCCAAGAACACAAGATTTTTCAACCTTTTTGCACCCCGACACCTACCCGAAACTCACCCTAGCCTTCGGGGCTCAAAACCAAATACACACACGACTTCAAAATCATCCTACGAACTTATTCAAGTAATTAAACCACCAAAATAACATCAGAAATAATGAATTAAACTCCAAAATCAAAAGAATTTTCTCAAACTTTATAAACTATCAAATTTTCCATTTTTTATCCGAAATAGGTCAAACCAAGTCCGTTTCTTACCAAATTTTACAGACAACTCATAATAACCATATTAAACCTGTTCCGGTATCCGGAACCATAATACGGGCTTGGTAACATGAGTTTCACATCAAAATTCATTTCCTAAAGTCTTTATCATTTTCAAAAAATAATTTTCTTTAAAAATTCATTTCTCGGGCTTGGGACCTCGGAATTCGATTCTGGGCATACGCCCAAGTCCCATATTTTCCTACGAACCCTTTTGGGTCATCACAATTACAATTCTTAAAGTTACATGTTTGATTAAAGCAAGGATTCATGTAAATAAGGACAACAGTAGAGCCTATTTAAAGAATCCAGAAACCAATTAAGACAAATTATGGACAGATAGTTATCCTCTATAGTTTCAAGTTAGACGTTCAAATTGAGACAGTATTAAATATTCAATGTGAGGCAGCAGGAATTTACCAACATAATAACTTCAAACAATTATCATAATCCAGAGAACCTTCTAATCAAGCTAACTTACTCGAATCCATATAAAGAATTACAAGAGGAAGATCAAACAAAAGTTGGCATAATGTCACATTGGATTTAAAAGCACACATAACAGAGATATTTAGAAGCATAAATACAAGTAGGGAGGAGACATAACTAAGGGAGCTTGAGCACTTAACTATTTGCAAACAAACCAATAAAGAAGGAGAAACTCAAAATCTCAGGAATAACAGTAATTGCAGGAGAGTAATTAAAAAACCCAAACCTTTAGTGTTTCAGAGTTCACAAGAGACTCGAAACGGACCCCAAGCAATGCTTGCATTGGTGGAAGGTTAATAGAATACAGTGGCCTTGGCTTTCAACCGGACAAGAGCTCAATTTCAGGATAGTGAGAGTGAGAGTATAATTCTTAAGGTGATTAAAAATCTTTATAAAGGGGAAATTGGGGAGGGGTTTATATAATAGAAAAATTAAGTACCCAAACAAGAAAAAACAGTCGATTAAACACAAATAAGGAAAGAATATCACGCAAAAACGATTAGAATCATTTAGGAGGAATCTGACAAACCCTAGTTTAAACAAAGAACAAAAATTAGTGAAAATCTCAATAAATCGTACCCATAGGGCCTCGTAGTGAGTGTATCGGGTCAGAAACATGAAGATAATTTAGAATCGGAGTTGAACGAACACCAATGATTCAGCTTCCATAAATAATCGAGTACCAAATACTTGTAACGTTTAAAATATGGTAAGCATCTCCATGTGTGCAAGAAAGGAAAGCAATAATGGACGATTTCCATGTGATATCAGATTAGGATTGGGATTTGAGTGAGGCAGCTAGGGTTTGGTTTTGAGATAAGAAGAGAGCGTTTGAGGGCGGCGGTCTTTGAGAAGTAGTAGGGTTTCCATGTGGGTTTGGTTAATTAAAGAGAGGGATGTTTTGTGGGCCGTTGATCATTTGAGATCAACGACCAAGATTAAAAGAGAGATGGGGTGAGTTATATACGGGTCCTGAATGGATGAAAAAAGAGTCGTTCAGGTTGGGCTGCTGAAGGCAAAATGAAGCGAGCCAAATGCTTTGGGCCTGAAACTCATATTAAAGCCGGGCTATAATTTAAATACAAAAAAATTTATAAAAATATAATTTATAAAAGGTAATTAATAGAATAATAAAATATAATTTATGTAGTATAATGCTTTAAAATAATAGTTTAACATTATAAAAATATAAAAGTTCTATTTGGCACAAATGATGTGAAAAAATGTAATTATGCATAACATATAGGCTATTATTGAAAATTTGTGTAAATAGCCTAAAAATACAAATATAACTATATAAAATGAGGTAAAAATATTATGAACCTATATATGGATACAAATAATATATTTAGATGATTAAGACATCGAAAAATAATTTGAAAGGGTAATTAATAAATATTAAAGTAATTTAAAAGCAAGAAAATCAATTTTAATGCTTTAAAAATTATGAAAAATTTGTATGACTCTTTGTAAATTGGTGATGGTGCAGGAATGATATTCAAAGCATATATGATATTTAAAAAAATATGAGGGCAAAACTGGGTATCAACATCTACCCCTCTTTACCCAGGAATGGTGAAAAAGTTATCGTGTAAAGAAAATGATGACCAATTTAGTCCAAAATAAGTGGAAAATGATGTGTTTTTGGAAACAATAAGGGTCGAACCCTGGTTCTTGAGTTGCCTACATATCCCTGGTGTTATGGGAACTAGACCGTATGTAGTTTTGGATCCAACAACGAACGAAACCGATGTAGTTGTTTTAAGAGTAGTTGTGTGTTTCAAAAAAAATCTTTTGAATGTGATAATGTCGTGAATACTGGATAATTTCAGGTGGAGCTATGAATGCGAATTCGAACGTTATGGATGTATAAGGAAAATATTTGAACGATTATAGAACAAAAGATAATCAATTGTTGATCATCAGTTACGTTTGAGGTGATCAAAGGACGTGAACGTTGTGAACGGAAACCAGATCAAGAATTGCTCCTATTTTTAGAATGATTACCTCCCGAGTAACCTGTAAAACTTAATACACGATGCATACAAATATATGGGGTTATTGCGTAATTTAAACATGATGCAAATTCCATTTAGACCATGAGGGTTGTCTTCAAATGATGAGGATGATGTCCTTAGACCATGACATCCTGGGCCATGAAGCATTGATAAGGGATTCGCATGCCATAGAATGATGTCCTCGGGCCATCAGTATGGTACCTACAGACTATGACGCCTTTGAATAATGATATTCAATTTTGAGAGATCCTCAACCCATGTCATGGTGTATTCAGGCTATGAGGATGGTGCCCTTGGTCTATGACGCATGCGGACAATGTGGTGATGTTTCAGCTCAAAGAATGCAATTATGTGTTAATATCAATTGCTTGATAAAGGAAACATGTGATGCGTAGTCATATGCGAGAACGAGACGAGATAAGGTTTGGTCTTGTGTGAGATGAGGGCAGTGCTTATCCCGATGCGAAGGAGGGAGACAATGCTTAGTTTTATATAAAGGAAGGTAGTGCTTAGAGTTAAGTAGTATGGCTGCAGTGCTTAATCTCATGCAAGGAATGGAGATAATGTTGAGTCTCATGCAAGGGAAGGAAGCGCTTAGCCTTATGCAGTGTGGAGCAATGCCTAACCTCATGCAAAGTGAGGGCAATGTTTAGCCCTATGCTAGGAGTAGAGACAATGTTTAGTCTCATGCAAAGGAAGGTAGTTCTTAGCCTTATGAAATAGCGGAGGCAGTGCTTAGCCTCATGCAAGGTGAGGGCAGTGTTTAGCCCTATGCAAGGAGTAGAGACAATGTTTATTCTCATTCAAAGGAAGGCATTGCTTAGCCTTATGCAATAGCGGAGGTAGTGCTTAGCCTCATGCAAGGTGAGGGAAATATTTAGCCCTATGTAAGGAGTAGAGAAAATGTTTGTTCTCATGCAAAAGAAGGCAGTGCATATCCTTATGCAATAATGAGGGCAGTGCTTATCCCTATGCAAGAAAAACAATGACTAAATGTGTTTGGCAACTATTGTCGGTGTGAAAATAGTGATCTTGTTGTGTGTATGTATTTGCGGACATTCCTATTATGTTATTGTGCATGCAACCAAAGAAAAATCGTGATTTTTGCTGGGGGGGGGAGGTTAGTTCGTGCTCTCAATTACTTGCTTTGCCTTTCCTTTTTTCTGGAGGTCCTACTTGAGTCACCCCGGGTAACGTCTGGCTACTATAAGAAAAATGGAATTTTTGAAAAACATGCATTTATTATAAATTTTTTATAAAAATTTCGTTGTTTGAAATATGTGATAATGCATGAGGGCGAATAATTTTGTCGAATTGGCAACTGTGACACGCTTTTGAGACATTGTAACCTCCTTAACTCGAAATTTTGAGGATCCTCCTCAAAATTCTGCCCTAGTTTAAGTGCATTCTTTTCGATACATTCCTTTGCGGTTCTAAACATGATGAGATCGGGAAAACTCGAGATGTTGCCCCGGTTTCTAACCATAGGGGGGATGAAGATTTTATTATGATGTGACGGAATCCACAGGGCTGCCTACGTATCACCTCTTAAACGGGAATCAGGTCAGGCGTAGTCCAGTTACGTCAAATAGAAAATGAAAACATAGTCTTAAACATAGTATCTCTTGACTGCGTCTAAATTGATGGTTTTGAAAAGATCTCTCCATCTAATTCTGCAAGTATAAGTGCTTCTCCTGTTAATACTCGGTGAACCCTGTAAGGGCCTTGTCAGTTGGGTGAGAATTTCCCCTTTGCTTCATCCTGATGTGGGAAGATCTGTTTTAGTACCAATTGTATCGGTGTGAATTGCCTTGACCTAACCTTGTTTGTTGAAATATATTGCCATTCTATTGCAGAAGAGTTTATTGTGACATACTGCGCTCATTCTTTTTCCATCAATGAGAGCTAGTTGTTCATACAGGCTCTGTACCATTCTGCGTCGCTAAGCTCGGCTTCCTGTATGATTCTTAAGGAAGGGATTTCCATTTCGGCGGGAATAACGGCTTCAATACCATAAACCAGTAGATAGGGAGTTTCCCAGTTTATGTACGAAATGTGGTTCAATACCCGAGTAAAGCAAATGGTAGCTTTTCGTGTCATTGCTTTTAGTTATCCACTATTTTCCTCAACATCTTCTTGATGCTCTTGTTGGCAGCCTCTACGGCTCTATTCATTTGCGGCATATATGTTGTAGCGTTCCGATGCTTGATCTTGAATGTTTCACACATTGATTTCATCAAGTCATTGTTGATATTTGTGGCATTGTCGGTAATGATGGATTCAGGTTCTCGAAATCGACAAACAATGTGGTCACGGACAAAATCTACTACGACCTTCTTGGTTACCATCTTATAGGACGCAACTTCAACCCATTTTGTGAAGTAATATGTAGCCACTAGAATGAACCTATGTATGTTTGAAGCAGTGGGCTTAATTGGTCCGATAACATCCATGATCCAAGTAGAGAAAGGCCAGGGAGAACTCGTTGCATTGAGTTAGTTGGGCGGCACTCGTATCATATCAGCATGCATTTTCCATTGGTGACACTTTTGAACATATTTGATGCAGTATGTTTCCAATCATCCAGAAATATTTTGCCCTTAATATCTTCTTGGCCAAAACGAAACCATTCATGTGAGGTCCGCAAGTTCCAGCATGTATTTCCTTGAGCAACCAATATGCCTCCTTGGCATCGACACATCACAGTAGGTCCAAGTCAAGAGTTCTTCTATATAGAATTCCTCCACTTTGAAAGAAATGGTTGGCCATTCTTCAAAGCGTGTGCTTCTGAGTGTGTGTAGCATGCTCTGGATTATCTCCCTTTTCTAAGTATTCCTTGATGTCATGGAACCACAGATTTCCATCAATATCTTCTTCAACATGAGCACAATAAGTTGGCTGCTCAAGAATTCCTATTGGGATATGATTGATGAAATTCTTGTTTGGGTATTGTATCATGGAAGACAAAGTGGCTAATGCATCTGCAAACTCATTCTGAATCCTTGGAACATATTTAAACTCTATCTCTGTGAACCTCTTGGTCAACTCTTGTACACAATACAAATATGGCAATATTTTGGTGTTCTTAGTAGCCCATTCTCCTAGAACCTGGTGCACCAATAGATCTAAATTTCCGATCACCATCAACTCCTGAACGTTCATGTCGATGGCCAACTTGAGTCCCAGGATGCAAGCCTCATATTCCGCCATATTGTTGGTGCACGGGAACCTGCATTTGTGCGGATACCGAGTAGTGTTGATCAGTTTCTAATACTAAGACAACTCTGATACCTACTCATTTGAAGTTTGGTGCTATATCAAAGAACATCCTCCAACCGTTGTATGCTTCGGTAATATATTACCCTACAAATGATACATCTTCGTCAAGAAAATATGTTTTCAATGGTTTGTATTCTTCGTCTACGGGATTTTTCGCCAAGTGATCCGCCAATGCTTTCCGTTTGACCGCCTTCTGAGTTACATAGACGATGTCGAACTAACTCAGCAATATCTGCCACTTTGCTAACTTGCCCGTAGGCATGTTTTTCTGAAAGATTTATTTTAGCAGATCCATCCTTGATATGAGATATGTAGTGTACAGACAGAAATAATGTCTCAACTTCTGGGCTATCCATGTCAAAGCACAACAGGTGTGTTCCATCAAGAGTATCAGGCTTCGTAAGGCGTGAACTTCTTGGTCAGATAAGATATCGACTACTCCTTCCTTCCAGTTTCATAATGTTGTCCTAGAATGAAACCAAAGGCCCCATCCAACACAGACAGATAAAGCAACAGAGGTCTTCATGGTTCTGGTGGGACCAGTATGGGTGGTTTAGATAAATACTCCTTGATTTTGTCGAAGGCTTTCTAGCATTCTTCAGTCCAGCTTGTTGCAGCATCTTTCCTAAGCATTTTGAAGATTGACTCACATATCACCATTGATTGTGCTATAAAACGGGTGATATAATTAATGCGTCCTAGAAAACTCATCCCATATTTCTTATTCTTTGGTGGCGGTAAATCTTGGATAACTTTTATTTTTGACAGGTCTAACTCAATACATAAGCGGTTGACGATGACACCTAACAACTTTTCAACAGGCACTCTGAAGGCACATTTTGCAGGATTCACCTTCAAATTGTATTTTTTAAGCCAGTCGAAAAATTTCTTCAAGTCTGCTATGTGATCCGAACTTCTTTTAGATTTGATTATAACATCATCCACGTACACTTATATTTCCCTATGTATCATGTCGTGGAAGATAGTCGTCATGGCTCTCATGTAGGTGGCCCCAGCATTCTTCAAACCAAACGACATCATTTTGTAATAATATATTCCCATGGTGTGATAAAGGCGGTCTTTTCAGCATCCTCTTCATCCATCCAAATCTGATGGCATCCTGCAAAGAAATCCACAAAGTATTGGAGTTCATGCTCGGCGCAGTTGTCAATCAGTATATGTATGTTGGGCTGCGGAAAATCATCCTCACGACTTGTTCTGCTTAGATCTCGGTAATCGACACATACTCTAACTGTCCCATCTTTCTTTGGAACTGACACAATGTTGGCTAAGCAGGTCGGGTATTCGATCATTCGAAGAACCTTGGCTTTGATTTGCTTGGTTACCTCCTCTTTTATCTTCAAATTCATACCTGGCTTGAACTTTTGGAGCTTGTGCTTTACTGGTGGACACATGGGATTGATTGGTAGCTTGTGAGCTACTATGGATATGCTTAAACCTGTCATATCGTTGTAGGACCATGTGAAGATATCTTCATACTCCTTTAGGAATCTAATATACTCTTCTTCCTTTGACAATGATAGGTGAATGCTTATACGAGTTTCCTTGACCGTCTCGGAATCCCCTAAGTTTACGGCCTCAGTTTCCTTAAAATTAGACTTCGGTTTGTTTTCAAAATTCTCTGCTTCTTTGACGATTTCCTTAGGTATTATATCATCTTTCAGATCTTCTGAATTACCGTCCTTATGTTACGTTGTCTCATTACATGTCACAGTCGTAGGTTCATCAGGATATGTAATAATTATGCTGAAAAGAATGTAGAAAAATTATAATAAATATGAAAAGCAGTAATGCATTAATAAAACTTTAAAATGTCAACAAGTACAACTCAATGGCTCGAGTAATTATTTCAAAACCAAATATTTAAAATGTCTTAAATGTTCAAAACTAATTGAAAATAATTCATGCTAATTTGCCAGGCTACCCAAGAACTAGGCGAACCCAAGATGGTGCAGTGGTCCAACTTTTTAGAACAACTCCCTCTTCAATTGTATGAATAGTAAGTTCTTCCTCCTCCTCAACAATTGCACTGCAATCCATGTCTTCTTCATCCACAAATAACTTTCTCATTCCAGCCAAAAACCCATCTTCCTCAGATCCCCAAATCATGTCAGCCTGATGGAATGTCAGTTGCAGAAGTGGTATGGGCTGTTCTAGCTGATAATAAGGGGTGCGCCATGGCGGTGTCCAATCCTGATATTCTTGAACAATACATTCATATCCGAGTCCAAAAGTCGTGCCTTGATATTATGGTTGTACGGGTTTAGTAATCCCCTTAAGCTTTTAGTCGAGACCCTCTTGGTTCATATCACATACACAACAATATGCTTTCTGTCTTATTGATCCACCATCAGTCCTTTTAATTGCTTTAACCCGTGCAATGCGATGATATGTTTCTCCACCCAACTTCCTCCTATTTTCGATTAATGGAACTGTCTGATTAGTGTAGATGGGGTTTCTTCCATCTCCACGAATGATCACCTCCTGATGATTCCACTCGAACTTCACATCTTGGTGCAGAGTAGAAGCCACCACCTCAGATGCATATATCCATGGTTGTCCGAACAATAGGTTGTATGTAGCCGAGATATCTAGCACTTGGAACTCAACATCAAACCAAGTCGGACCCATCTATAGATCAAGGTTGATTTCTCCTTGCCTCTCCGAGATCCATCGAATGACTTCACATTCATACTTCCCATTTGTATCTCGTGCAGGCCCTTACCTAATAGTTTTAGAGTGGCCAGTGGACATATGTTCAGACTTGAACCTCCATCTATCAGGACCTTGACAATGAACTTGTTCTCGAATTGCATTATGATGTGCAACGCCTTATTGTGACTCAGTCCTTCTGGTGGTAATTCATCTTCATGGAAAGGAATTTTGTGGCTTTTCAATACCTATCCTACCATGTTATCCATCTCTTTATTAGTGATGCCGGTGAGTACATAAGCTTCACTTAGAACCTTCATCAAAGCATTCTTGTGCGCGTCTTAGTTTTGCAACAGTGATACGATGGATATCTGAGCAGGAGTCTTGTTCAGGTGGTCAACAACAGATTATTCCCTTGCTTGTATCTTCCTCCAAAGGTCGTCAGTGCTAGTCTCAATAATGGGAGACTTAGGTGCAGCTTCCTTTCTTGTCACTCTCAGATTCTCAAGTGTGTAAACTCTGTCAGTTCTAGTCATACCTTACGCGACACCTGTTTCTTCCATTTTGGCTTTTCCCTTTCTTCTAGCTTCTGCAACATAATCCCACAGGACGGTATCAGACTTATGAGATGGTGTGGGAGAAACCATTACAGTGAATGGTGTAGCTACCTCAACTTCAAATGGCGCTTGGGTGTACCACAACTGGCGTGAGGGTGACCGAAGATGTTTTAGGAGCGTCTCCCTCTTGAATGAATCCAATGGGGCCTTCCGGATCCCACACCTCGTCAGTTCCTATCACGTTCACTCCCTCACCTCTGTGATCTGGGAGAGGGTTGTTGTGGATGTTCAGTGCAACTTCGTTTGCTTGTATAGCCTTAGTGTCGTTAAACATCTAAATCTTGTCTTTTAATGTAAAACATTCCTCAATAATATGACCCTCCATGCTTGAATGATAAACACATGTTTTTTGGGGTTGATCCATTGGGAAGGATTTTTGACAACAACAGTTGGAATATGGGTGACGTAACCAACGGCCTTCAGTCTCTCATACAATTGGGAGATGGGTTCACCTATTGGGGTGTATTGTTTAGGAGGTCCATGATCGAAATTTTGACGTGTCTTTGGGTAGTTTTGGCGGGCGGGTGGAGGTGAATGGTAATTTGCAGGTTGAGAGTTGTAGGTATGGTAGGTGGCGGCAATGTATTTATATTTTGGGGGTGAGGGTTGATACGTGGGTGGAGGTGTTTGGTATGTGAGGGGCGATTTAGGGTCTTGGGCTACAATCATGGCACCCACGTCTTTCTTCTTTGAAATACCTCCTGATTGCAAAGCTTTATTCGTGGCCTGCAGTGCCTCAAAATTAGTTACCATCCCACTTTTGATTCCTTCTTCCATTCTTTCCCCCAACTTGATGATGTCTAAGAACTTGTGATTTTTTATGACCGTTAATCATTCATAATATTGGGGATCTTGTGCTCAAACAAAGAACTTGTTCATTTGTTCTTCTTCAAGTGTTGGCCTTACCTTTGTGGCCTCTGATCTCCAACAAGTAGCATACTCGCTGAAGGTTTTTTTCGGCTTCTTTTTGAGGTTTTGAATGTAGAAAACATCTTGCACGTTCTCTGTATTGAACCATAATCTGTCCATGAAGTCTGATGCCATACTTACCCAATTCTCCCACTTCTTTGGAGTTTGACTGATGTACCAAGACAAGGCGTCTCCTGTAAGAGTTCACATGAACAATTTCATGCGTATTTGTTCATTCTTACCCACTCCTACAAGCTTGTCGCAATAGGTTCTCAGATGCACCTTTGGACCACCAGTGCCATTGAACATTTCGAACTTGGGAGGTTTGTAAGCCTCTGGCAGTTCTACATCCTGCTGAATGCACAGGTCCTCATAATTTAGACCTTCAATGCCTTTCCCACCTTCAACCCTTTGGACTCTCCATGTGAGCTTCTTGAGTTCCTCCGCCATATTTCTATTTAGCAGGTCCTTCTTAGTTGGTTCGGGTATGTATAGGGTTTTCTGCGAGGTATGGGATAAGGTTTCCACAAAAATAGGTTTGCTTTGATGAGTTCCTGAAACTTGGGTATATGGGTGGTCGTTGGTCAAGTTTTGGAGATCGGGAGTAGGTTGTGGTGCATTTTGGGGAGTGCGATAATTGGTGGTTTGTGGGTATTGAGCTGGATGATGGTGATGTTGCTAAGGGGTTTGCACTGGTGGTGGGTTAAGCTTCTGGGGAGGTGCAGGATTATGATACTGGTATGGTGCGGGAAGTTTTGGAGTTATGGGTGATGGATTCTGGTTTTGTGTGTTTTGTGGCGGTGTTTGGTTTTGGGTAGTCGGGTTTTGCTGATTGATGTCAAGAACATTAAGAGTAAGGGAAAGGTTTTCCAGATTTCGGACCTACTCAAGCTCGCACTATAGTTCCAGGATTTTCTGCTCCCAACGTAAGACCAACTCATTCTGCCCCAGAGTACTTCTGCCATCTGAAATTTCAACATTTTCCGCCAAAGCAACATTATCTTTCCGAATACCACTTAAATTATCCATTTTCCCTTTGGCCTTGCTTTTTCTTTTCGAGTCGCTAGGTGGAGGAGGAGGTGGAGGACCACTGGATCTAGTGTGGTATGTTGATGATGCCAGTATGCATGAACCAACCTTTGGGAATGAGAATAATCAAAAAGAAATATAAAGCAAAAGGTATACCAAATCAGAAAGGTGAATTAAAAGAATGTTCGCAATATTTAAACATGTTTCGCAAAGTCATGCAATAATTCGCGTTCTAATTTGGGGACCTCATTGTGCCTGAGGTAGGCCTAAGCGACACATAGACTTGGAGAAAATTGGTGCCAACGTTCGCTTCATTTCATAAATGTGAAAATGAGCCAAAATAATATTTTACTAAATCGACAATAATATAATAAAGTTACTAATGGAATTTAGCCTTATTACATCGAAATCTAATGTAAGCTAGAAAGCAGTAAAGAACATCATCCTATAATCTACTTGGTCTCGAAGGACCTTCTCCATGCTTGGCTCTTTTGACCCCATCAATCATGTTTCATAGTTCCCGCATATCTAGCAATAAGTAAGATTTTGCTAGCTTTCCTCCTTCATCGTCGTCCATTCCTTGGCAATCTGAAAGTTTCTTTCTCATCTTCCCTTCTAGCTCCATCAGTCCTTGTTCCAGGTATTCTAATCTTTCCGTTGACTTCGTGGCAATCTCCTTCCATTCCCTTATCGCCTCCATTTTCACTTTGTGTTGCTCCAGATGTTTAGCTTCGGACTCGAACGCCCTTTTGCATAACCTTTTGTACTTCACTTGTGCCTCAGCCACTTCATCTATGATCATATCCTTCAGATTGAATCCTGGCTTGACGTCCCCAGCTACGTCTCCTTCAAACCATAATAGATAGTAGTTTCTCCTTCCACAATAACCTTTTGGTTCCACATGTGTTGCGCTTTGAACTTGAATGGGATGACATCTCCCTTGAAATTTGCCTTGTACTGGACCATATTGGAAACCCGAGGTATGCTTTTTTTTTTTTTCATCTTGTCTCATTACCCTTATAGGAGTGTAAGGGTAGATGCCTCGTAGGCCGATCAGTACCAAGTGAGTAGTTCCTTTTGATCTGATGATGAACTCACATTAGGAAACTATTCAAACATCCAATGCACTTGCTCGTCTGTTAGATTGCTGAAGAAACACACCCAACATACAACATTTCCAGGCTTTGCAAACCTGTCTGGAATAAATGTCAATTTCTTTGGGTGATCATTGGCTATGTAGTCATTTAATGGCCTTCGCAGAAGCTCGTGACAATACTCTCCCCTCTGAAAGTGTTCCAGCAGCCAGACTTGTACCAATATATTGTAACCCTCAAAGTGTCCAAACATGTTTGCACTGATCTATAACACGGTACATCTCAGCTAAGATCATTGGGATGATTGTCCTTTGATACCATCCATTAAGGTCCCTGCGACCATGGTAAAGAGAGTATGAATTCTTCCTCCTTTCATTGGAAATATCAACAACCCCGGGAAGGAGACAATGAAAACATAAACCGGCGATGCACCCATCCCAAAGAAGTAATGGCTAGTTGATCATGATGAAGACGATATGACTTGCTATGTCCATAACGCTCGTAAAGAAACTCAAAATGGATGTATGATTTCTTTAGACATAGCAGTTCATCATTCTTCTTAAAACCCAACATTTTCAGAAAGCCATCGGGAGTGCGATTCTCTAGTATTAGCAGTCCTGGACTATCCCATGGTATCTTGGCGAAACCCCTTATTTCTTCTTGGAGAGGAGTTATTTCTATATTGCTAAACCGAAAAATAGCTCATTTCTCATCCCATAATATGGTAGCAGCCTCGATCAATTCCTTATTTGGCTGAATGTCCAGCAAAGATGGTAGGTCAACAAGTACTCTCCTCACATGATTCTTGTCACAAGGCGCAAGGTCTTTCCACTAGCCAAGTAGCAAAGGCGGGATATTCTGGACTATACCGAACCCGGGGATTTCGTGCTTCATTTTCTACAAACAAATAAGAGTTAGCCTTTCCCCCTCCAGATTCGACTACTTATGCGATAATGTCAACATGTTGGAACTTTTTCTCCAAGTAATGCACATAACATGATAGTGTCCTTTGGGATTATCGAAATCCCGTTAGACTTTAGACAAGGTTTATCTAAGCGGGTTATTATGTTAATAACTCTTCAACCCGTACTAGGTTTAGCATGATGTACGTACATTTCAAATTGGAGTGGGTTTCTAAAAGGGTCTAGACTGGTACTCCCAAGTGGACAACTTGAGAGGGAAAGGCACGGGACCATCAAATGTACCACTGATCGACTTGTCTGCCGCAAATAAACCTTTCCAATTTAAAATGGGTGATTTACGGAAAGCGTGGACACTCATCAAGCGCCGCTATATTGATAATTGGCACAAGTGGAGTATGATGCGGAGCATGCTTTATGCAAAACTAATAACACATTGTCAAGTATTTGCATGATAAAGGTATGAAAAATTAGTAAATAACATAGTAAAGACGGACATGAAAAGAAGAGAAAAGAAAGGAACGACAAAAAAAGAATTCAGTTTAGCTCATGAAAATATACGAGAACGTAATGAAGCAGGTAGGGAAATAGGGATGGGAAAGTCATAATATAGCAATCTTAAACAAGATGAAGGAGATGGAGAGAGGTCATACATGTCATAGCAAATAAAGGAGGATAAGGAAAAGAATGTGCATGTCATAGCAATTTAGATCAAATAAAGGTGAAGAAAGGAAAGGATACGCATGTTATAGCAATTTAAAACAAATAAAGGTGAATAGGGAAAGGGAGTGCATGTTATAGCTTTTTAAAACGAATAAGGAAAGTAATAAACATAAGTCAATTTCGTCATGGTAAGAACCTAAGTATTCCCCAGCAGAGTCTCCATGTTGTCGTGCCCCGTTTCCTTGCGAAAGCGGATTTCGACGTGTGAAAACTCTTTTAAGTGGGTATTAAAAGAGGAGAGTCGCCACCTAACAATATTTAAGGTGTGTTAGGGCACCTATTTGCAAATAACCCTGATTTAACTAGTCCGCGCCACCGAAGATTGGGTAAGGGCTCAAATTACCTCAAATAAAAGGTGTTAGGCACTCTTCGAGGTCCACAATTGTGAGTCTCGGCCGAACTTTAAACTATGTGCATTATGTGATTAGGCTAGTTGATCAAATAAACAAAGGGAAATTTAGAAGTCGAAGAGTCTTATTATAATGCGTGAGAATTGGTACAAATCTTAATGACTACATACAACTACATTGATCTATGTTAAATGACTAAGTGTAAATAATAAGTACATAAAGAAATGGGGTTCCTAAGTTTTTTAGCCTAAAGGATCAACCCGTGCAACATAAATAATACTTTGCAGCTTCCCTAAAGGTAGGGGTTTCTCATATTATTCGGCGGGCACAGACCATCTCCTGCTACCCAATTACTATGTTGAAGTTGTTTACTTAAAGGTGCTTTAATTCAATTCTATATCATACCCTATGTGTGCACTACATGTCACATGCCTATGGTCCAAGAGGCTTTGGACCTCTATTTGGGTGGTTCTAGAATTCCCCTAGATTGTTAAAAATGATAAAACTAGGCGACATTCAAAATAGATAGGACTTCATGAAAAGACAATTAAAGGCATGGTTTCAAGGTGATTCTGGATTCCAGTATTATATAAGCAGCGTATAGGCAGGTTAAAACACTTCAAGTCCTATAGGCATGGTTTCTACTTGTCGGTGAGGAAATAAAGCGATACGAGTTACCATATTACTAATGCTGATTTTATAAGCGTGCACCTTAGGCAGATGTTAACGTCCTATAGGCATGGTTTCTAACAGTTGCATCTTTGAGAGTCTATTACTAACAATGTTGATCTCATAAATAGCTCTTATGCGTGCAACAACATCCTATATGAAGGATTTCTAACAATTAACAATAAGGCTTGATTTTATAATACTTTGTTCTTATAGACATGCCATCCAAGCGGGTCAATGTAATGAAAACAACGGAAATAGTCAATTAAAAGATTAGAATCCTATAGTCAAGATATCTAGATGGGCAGTACATTAAAAGTAATAGAAACAATTTACCAATTGATTATTTGAAGTCCTATAGGCATGGTATCTAGGTTAACATAAGCATATGTTATACATCCTATAGGCATGCTGTCTAGGTGTGCACAGTAGTAGACATGGGAAACAAGTGTGGCAAGTGCTTAAACTAACATGCTTTGAATGGGGTACAAGTATAAGACATGTTGATTGGGCTGTGTAATTTCCTATAGATATGATTTCTATGAGTGTATAGAATAAGAGTAAGTCATAACGAATAGCAAACAAGGCAGTTGAGTCCTATAGGCAAGTGTTCTACCCGTTCGTGCGAGAATCAGAATACCCCAAACCCTTTTTTACTAATCTCCTTATCATTTGTTTACAAAATATTACGTGTCAAATGACAAGAGAAGAAACAGAAAAAATATTAAAGAATCGAGAGGATTACAAGCGCAATAAATAGAGTAGACTCCAAAGGAGCTTACCCAGCACTGCCTGGGCCTTCAACAGACTCTCTTTTACTCGTCTAGAAAACCCAAATCCAAACACTTCCAAAACATAAGAGTAGGTCCATTTGCATAACCCAAAGCCTCACATGGACTCATATCTAGCCTAATAATGACAATATTGACCACTCTACTAAATAAATTAATGGACCACACATGGAAATCAACTAAACACTTTTAAAGCAACACCTCTTAGAGACATGATTGTGTGACTTTTAGCAGAACTCATGAATACATGGTCATTTAGAAGCAAGAGTGAAAGATTTGATTACGGAACAAGAACTAAGAGAATCAATATATTCAATTTCAACATGGAAAATTTGACATGGAAAACTAATAACCTAGGTTAAATCATTAGGCATGTGAGGACATGCCAAATATAGACATAACATCATGAGAATTGTGGAAACATGTCACGATCAAAAATCCTAACTCAGGTCGTGATGGCGCCCAACACCGGGGTCATGCAAGACAACACTTGTTTTACTAACAAGATTTCCTCATTTGATAAAATGTTTCACTACTTGCCAGTTTTAGGTTTAAAATCGTTAAGTGAAAACGGACAACTTAACCAACTTGAATCAATATAACCAAAAGCATCATGAATAAAGATATACAGTTCCAAAAATATGGTGTCTACTATGTGTGCCAGGAACTAGTGTCACAAGTCTACAGGCGGACTAGTAGAATATACAAAAAATAGAATAACTATTCTACTGTCTGAAGGAAGTAGACAGAAATAACAAAAGACAACTCCAAAGTGCTGCTAAGAAATGCCAAGGGAAGCATCTCACCGTGAAGTCGGGTCTAGAATATGCTCTCAAGATCGAGCTCCAGTCTGATAACCAGATGCACCTGCCTCAGAACCTGTACAGTTAAGTACAGAAGCGTAGCATGAGTACATAAACAAATATGTACCCAGTGAGTATCCCGTCTAATCTCGAAGAAGTAGTGACGAGAGGTAGACATGATACTTACTAGGGTCATAATTAAATAATATAATTAAATGAAGCTAGGCAGGAATAACAGTCGTAGTAATCACGAAAACATGAAATATCATGTATATAAATTGCAATTTCCCTTATGTGTCAATTATCACTAACATATAATGTACTAAACTTCCTTTCCACATGGGGGAAGTTTATAAAATAACAATAAAACTCTCAGTCAAATGTATAGCACATAGTATGTCGAAGCGTACAGCCGAAATGTCGCAAAAATAAATGTGCATTGTCGAGGGTCGAACGGCTCGAACCATAGATGCATCAATTACCCCGCTCATGAATAGAACATGCGACGTGGTTGACATAATGATAAGGCTACCCCGCTCACGAATCATACATGCGACGCGGGTGCTCGTATACATACACAGAATTATCAAAAATTCAGGAATTTAACAGAGGTTATTCCTGAAGACAAGTACTCAACCAATGTAATTGCACATAACTCCCTATATTCTCATGCCAATTCAAGGATAATAAGCAACTCAAAACACATTTAGGAACACATGTAAGGCACATAAAAACATTCTTGTGAGTCCTAAACTACCCAACATAACATAATAGTAGCTACGCACGGACTCTCGTCACCTCGTGCGTGCGTAGCCCCCACAAATAAGGACATTTCAATCGTTTATAAGCACCTAAGGGGAAAATTCCCTCTTACAAGGTTAGAAAGGAGACTCACCTTGTGTCGCGCCTACTCTCCGGGTCAAGAATGCGCCTGAAACTCTGAACTCGTCACCCAAGGACTCGAAACTAGCCAAATGTTACATAAATACGTCAATTTATACTCAAAAGTATGGAATTCTCCTATTTAGTTACTTATTTCATCTTACTTTGAAGAATCCCAAAATACACCCCCGGGCCCACATGTTCGGATTCTGGAAATGTTCGAAGAAAACACTCACCCATAACCTAAGGATCATTAATATATGATTTTTGTATGATTTTGATAGCTAATTAGCGGGGAAATTCTCTAAAATTTATCAAGCCCTAGGTTTTTACTCTAACCATTGATTTACACTAATTAGGGTGTTAATCTACCTAGGAATGGATATATTAAACCAACATTAGGGTGGTAATTACTTACCTCGTAGTAGCTAGGTCGTTTGGCTCTCTCCCAAGCTCTCAAGGTTGACAATGGTGGACAAAATGGGGTAAAAAATGATTCTTTCCCGTATTTTAAAGATCACACTTCCTACGGGGGTTCCGCACCTGCGGCTTATGGACCGCACTTGCGGTCTCGTGCCTGCGAGAAGGGTCTCGCACCTGCGGAATTGGGCAAGGGAGCATGGGCCTGCACTTGCGGCTCTGCTCATGCAGAGCTTGGTCCGCATCTGCAAGAAACGGGCAGCCCACCTGGAGCCGCACCTGCGAGGCTTGGACCGCAGGAGCGGTCCCGCACATGCGACTGGGCAACTGCACCTGCGGTCACACCAAATCTGGTGCACCAGCAGTTATAGCTGCTGGTTTTTGGCCTCGTTTGGTGCCCGAGCGGCACCTGGGCCCACCCGAGCCCCTGTCCAAATATACCAACAAGTCCCAAATCGTAATACGGACTCGCTCGAGCCTTCAGAACACCAAAACAACGCTAAAACTCAAAATCACACCTCAAAATCCCTAGAATCAAACTTAAGAACTTTAAGTTCTTGGATTCGCTAATAATGCGCCGAACCGACCTATACTACTCGGAATGACCCCAAACTTTGCGAGCAAGTCATAAACGACATAACAGAATTATTCCCGGTCTCGGAATTCCGTTCGAACCTCGATAACACAAAAACACGTTCCAAACCTAAATTCTTAAACTTAAGGAATCATATTTCACTATTTGGCGCCGAAACGCTCCCGGATCATCCAAAACCCGTTCCGGACACTCAAAATGTCCGAGGTCGTTTACTCAAAATGTTGACCAAAGTCAAACTTGGACAAAACGGCCAACCTTAAGGAACCAATTATTCCTATACCATTCCAAACTTTTCCAAATCCCAAACCACCCATCCTCACAAGTCATAAATCATTAAAAGCAACTACGGGAAGTCTCATTTAGGGGAACGGGGTCTGATAATGCAAAACGACCGGTCGGGTCATTACATTCTCCACCTCTTAAACAAATGTTCGTCCTCGAACGGGTCTAGAATCATACCTGAAGTGCTGAATAAGTGGGGATATCTACTCCGCATATCCACCTCGGACTCCCAAGTCGCCTCCTCGACTGGCTGGCCCTTCCACTGGACCTTCACAGTAGAAACTCTCTTGGATCTCAACTGGCGATCCTGTCTGTCAATAATAGCAACTGGATCCTCCTCGTAGCCCAACTTCTCATCCAACTGAATTGTGCTGAAATCAACCACGTGAGAGAAGTCGGCGTGATATCTCCGAAGCATGGATACATGAAAGACCAGATGAACTCCTGATAAACTGGGAGGCAAAGCAAGCTCATAAGCAACCTCTCCAACTTTCCTCAATACTCGAAAGAACCTATAAACCGTGGGCTCAGCTTTCCCTTCTTCCCGAACCTCATAACACCCTTCATCAGGGAGACCTTAAATAGAACCTTGTCTCCCTCCATAAATGATACGTCACGCGCGTTCTGATCCGCGTAACTCTTCTATCTGGACTGTGTTGTTCGGAGCCTCTCCTGAATAACCTTCACTTTCTCCAAAGTATCCCTCACCAGGTCAGTGCCATATAGCTTAGCCTCTCCATGCTCAAACCGCCCGATAGGAGTACGACATCGCCGACCATACAAAGCCTCAAATGGATCCATCTCGATACTGGACTGATAACTATTATTGTAAGCAATCTCGGCCAAAGGCAAGAACTGGTCCCACTGGCCTCCGAAGTCAATCACACATTCCCTGAGCATGTCCTCCAATATCTGAATTGTCCGCTCCGACTGACCATCAGTCTGAGGGCGAAATGCTGTGCTGAGATCTATCTGGGTGCCCATCTCACTATGCAATGCTCTCCAGAAGTGCGAGGTGAACTGAGGACCTCGATCTGATACAATGGACACCGTTACACCGTGCAACCGGACTATCTCCCGAATGTAGATCTGGGCTAACCTCTCAGAAGTGTAAGTAGTAGCTACTGGAATGAAATGCGCCAATTTGGTCAACCTATCCATAATGACCCAAACCGCGTCAACCTTCTGCAAAGTCCGAGGCAACCCAACCACGAAGTCCATAGTGATGCGCTCCCACTTCCACTCAGGAATGGGCATCTGCTGAAGTAGGCCTCTTGGCCTCTAGTGCTCATACTTAACCTGCGGGCAATTAAGACATCTAGTCGCATACTCCACAATGTCCCTCTTCATCCGCCTCCACCAAAAATGCTGCTTCAAATCACGATACATCTTTGTAGCACCAGGATGAACATAATACCGTGAACTGTGCGCCTCCCCTAGAATCCTCTCCCTCAGGCCATCAACATTATGAACACATAAACAACCCTGAAGTCTCAGAACACCATCCTCGCCAATAGTAACCGTCTTGGCACCACCCTGAACCACTGTCTCCCGAAGCTTTGCCAAGCACGGATCATCGAACTGTCAAGCCTTAATCTCCCCCAATAACGAAGACTGAGCAACCACATGAGCTAGAACTCGACGAGGATCTGAAAGGTCTAATCTCACCACGCGATTAGCTTAGGACTGAATGTCCAAGGCTAGAGGTCTCTCCTCTGCTGCAATATAAGCCAAGATGCTCATACTCTCCGACTTCCTGCTCAAAGCATCTGCTACCACATTTGCCTTGCCCAGATGATTAAGAATGGTGATGTCATAATCCTTCAGTAATTCAAGCCACCTGTGCTACCTCAAATTAAGGTCCCTATACTTGAACAAGTGTTGCAAGCTGTGGTGGTCTGTATAAACCACACAAGACACCTCATACGTGTAATGCCTCCAAATCTTAAGAGCATGAACAATCCCCCCAACTCCAAATCGTGCATAGGGTAATTCTTCTTATGAACCTTCAGCTGGCGCAAAGCATAAGCAATAACTCTCCCCTCCTACATCAACACACATCCCTAAACAACGCGTGAAGCATCGCAATACATTGTATACATCCCAGAACCGAAAGGCAATACTAGAACTGGTGCTGAGGTCAATGCTGTCTTGAGATTCTGAAAGCTCGCCTCACACTCGTCAGACCATCAGAACGGGGAATTCGTCTGAGTCAACCTAGTCAGTGGGGCTGCAATGGATGAAAAGCCCTCCACAAATCGCGATAGTATCCTGCTAGACCCAAGAAACTCCTGATCTCTGTAGCTGAAGTAGGACGTGGCCAACTCTGAACTGCCTCAATCTTCTTAGGATCAAACTTGATACCCTCTCCGGATACTATGTGTCCCAAGAATGCCACGGAATCCAACCAGAACTCACACTTGGAGAACTTATCATATAACTTTGGTTCTCGCAAAGTCTGGAGCACAACTCTCAAATATTGCTCGTGCTCTCCCAGGCTACGTGAGTAAATCAAAATGTCATCAATGAAGACAATGACAAAGGAATCAATATACGGCCTGAACACCCAGTTCATCAAGTCCATAAATGTTGTTGGGGCATTAGTCAAGCCAAAGGACATCACCAGGAATGCATAATGGCCATATCTCATGCAGAAAGCAGTCTACGGAACATCCGAGGCCCGAATCTTCAACTGGTGGTACCCTGACATCAAGTTGACCTTAAAAAACACCCGAGCACCCTGCAACTGGTCAAACAAATCATCGATATGCACCAATGGATACTTGTTCTTAATAGTGACCTTGTTCAACTGGCGGTAATCAATACACATCCGCATAGACCCATCCTTCTTATTCAAAAATAGAATTGGAGCACCCTATGGTGATACACTTGGTCTGATAAACTCCTTAGTCAACAACTACTCAAGTTGATCCTTCAACTCCTTCAGATCCATACGGTATGGGGGAATGGAAATAGGCTGGGTACCTGGAGCTACATCAATGCAGAAATCAATATCACGATCCGGGGGAATTCCCGGAAGGTCTGAAGGGAACACATCAGCAAACTCTCGAACCACTGGCACTTAATCAGTCGTCGGACACTCGACGGTGGTGTCCCACACATAAGCAAGATACGTCAGACAACCTTTCTCGACCATATGTCGAGCCTTCAGGAATGAAATAACCCGACGGGATGCACTAACTGAGGAACCTCTCCACAACTCGGGCATGGCTAAAGTAACTGTCTTGGCATGGCAATCTAGCACTGCCTGATAAGGAGATATCCAATCCATGCCTAGAATAACCCCAAAATCAACCATGTCGAGCAATAGAAGGTCCGTTCTGGTCTCAAACCCACAGAAGGTGATCACACAAGATCGATAGATCCGATCTACCACCGCAGAATCGCCCACAGGAGTGGACACATATATGGGAGAACCCAAGGACTCACACGGTGCATAAAGAAAACAAGCAAATAAGGCTGACACATATGAATAAGTGGATCCTGGATCAAATAGCACTACTGCCTCTCTACCACATACTGAAATAGTACTTGTGATCACGGCGTCTGAGGTCACTGCATCTGATCTGGCCGGAATAGCATAGAATCTAGTTGGTGCACCGGAAGACTGACCTCCGCAGGAATGAATAGGAGCTGGTAGATCTCCCCCTATCTGGCCTCCACCTCTGGGACGACCTCTCCCGTCATGTCCTCCACCTCTCGGTGGACGGGGCGCCGGTGCTGAGAATGTAGGCTGATAACTCTGTTGAACGGCCTTGCCCCGAAGCCTAGGGCAAGTCCTCCTCATATGGCCTGAATCCCCACACTCATAACATCTCACCGGTGGCATGGTCTGCTGCCCTGAAGAAGAACCCTGGATAGCTGGGGGACGGTGAGAACCCTCTGGCATGGCACTGAAATAAGGACTAGAAGACCCTTGATGATCGGAATACCTGCCGGAAAAACCCTGAATGGATGGTGGGCGATACGAGCTTTCCGGCATGGTGCTGAAGTAGGGCCTTACTGGAACACCACGGGGAGGTGGTGGAGAAGCTGAATATGGAGGTCTACTAGGCTGGCCCCTACCGAGCTGACCTCTACCTCTGGCCGGGGAACCTCTGAAATCTCCAAAAAATCTAGCTCTCTTGTCCTGTTGACCCTGCTCTCTGCCCCTCGATCGGTAACCCTCAATCCGGCGAGCTATCTCGACCACAAGCGGATAGGGAGTCCCCATCTCCACCTCTCGGACCATGTTGGCCCTAAAACCAGAGTGAAACCCATATACAAATCTTCGCACTCTCTCAGCATCAGTAGGAAGTATCATAAGGGCATGACGAGACAACTCAGAAAACCTGGCCTCGTAGTCTGTCACTGACATCTATCCCTGCTCTAGCTGCTCAAACTGATACCACAACTCTTCCCTTTAAGAGGGTGGAATATATCTGTCCAGGAACAACTAAGTGAACTTCTCCCAAGTGATGAGAGAGGAACCTACCGGTCTACCAAGGATATAAGACTGCAACCATCTGCGAGCCCTGCCCTCTAGCTGAAAAGTAGTGAAGTCAACTCCATGGGACTCCGGTATCCTTATGTTGTGCATTCTGTCCCTGCACCTATCAATGAAGTCCTGGGCATCCTCGACGCTCTCACTTGCGAAGACAGGAGGGTGCAATCGGGTCCATCTTTCCAGTAACTTCTACGGATCGCCGTCCGCAGCTGGTCTAAGCTCAGGTGTTGCTGCTACAAGCTGGGCTCCACCTACGGGCAGTGTACCCGGGGTCTGATATAGCGCTGCTACATGTCCCGCGGACTGGGCAGTAGGGGTCTGGACTCCCCCTCCCGCCTGAGATGTGGCCGGATCCGCTGGAAATAAACCAGCCTGAGTCACAGAGTCCATGAACCGCATCATACGACCCATGACCTCCTAGAAGCCCGGTGCAGTCATGAAGTCCATCAGAGCTAGATCTTTTAGGGGAACCTCCCCCTGATCCTCAGTAATGAGATCCTCTACCGAATCTACTGGGGGTGCTAATGGAACAGATCTGGATGCCCTCGTCTCCTGCCTCGGGCCGGTGCCCTCCCCCGGCCTCTGCCACAGCCTCGGCCGGCAAAGGTAGCGGCATCTCCCGGGTCTGGAACGTCCGCCACGCGAGTCCTCACCATCTGTGAGAGAACAGAATAATGAGATTTAGTATACGATCGACTGCACGATAAAATATGAATAAAGAGAGGTTTCCTAACACCCTATAGCCTCCCGAAGATAAATACAGACGTCTCCGTATCGATCTGCAAGACTCTATTAGGTTTGCCCGTGACTTGTGAGACGTACGTGAACCTAGAGCTCTGATACCATGTTGTCACGACCCAAAATCCTTACTCAGGTCGTGATGGCGCGCAACACCGGGGTTAGGCAAGCCAACACTTGTTTTACAAACGAGATTACCTCATTTGATAAAATGTTTCACTACTTGCCAGTTTTAGGTTTAAAATCGTTAAGTGAAAACGGATAACTTAACCAACTTGAATCAATATAACCAAAATCATCATGAATAAATATATATAGTTCCAAAAATATGGTGGCTACTACGTGTGCCAGGAACTAGTATCACAAGTCTACAGGCGGACTAGTAGAATATACAAAAAAATAGAATAACTGTTCTACTGTCTGAAGGAAGTAGATAGAAATAACAAAAGACAACTCCAAAGTGCTGCTGAGAAATGCCAAGGGAAGCATCTCACCGTGAAGTTGGGTCTAGAATATGCTCATAAGATTGAGCTCCGGTCTGATAACCAGATGCACCTACCTCAGAACCTGTATAGTTAAGTACAGAAGCGTAGCATGAGTACATAAACAAATATGTACCCAGTGAGTATCCCGTGTAATCTCAAAGAAGTAATGATGAGAGGTAGACGTGATACTTACTAGGGTCATAATTAAATAATATAATTAGTAATCACGAAAACATGAAATATCAAGTATATAAATTGCAATTTCCCTTATGTGTCAATTATCACTAGCATATAATGTACTAAACTTCCTTTACACATGGGGGTAGTTTATAAAATAACAATAAAACTCTCAGTCAAATGTATATCACATAGTATGCCGAAGCGTATGGCCGAAACGTTGCAAAAATAAATGTGCATTGTCGAGGTTCGAATGGCTCGAACCATAGATGCATCAATTACCCCGCTCGCGAATCGAACATGCGACGCGGTTGACATAATGATAAGGCTACCCCGCTCACGAATCATACATGCGACGCGGGTGCTCGTATACATACACAGAATATCAGAAATTCAGGAATTTAACAGAGGTTATTCCTGAAGACAAGTACTCAACCAATGTAATTGAACATAACTCCCTATATTCTCATGCCAATTCAAGGATAATAAGCAACTAAAAACACATTTAGGAAAACATGTAAGGCACATAAAAACATGCTTGTGAGTCCTAAACTACCCAACATAACATAATAGTAGCTACGCACGGACTCTCGTCACCTCGTGCGTGCGTAGCCCCGCAAATAAGGACATTTCAATCGTTTATAAGCCCCTAAGGGGAAAATTCCCTCTTACAAGGTTAGAAAGGAGACTCACCTTGTGTCGTGCCTACTATCCGGGTCAAGAATGCGCCCGAAACACCGAACACGTCACCCAAGGACTCGAAACTAGCCAAATGTTATATAAATACGTCAATTTATAGTCAAAAGTATGGAATTCTCCTATTTACTTAGTTATTTCATCTTACTTTAAATAATCCCAAAATACACCCCCGGGCCCACATGTTCGGATTCCGAAAATGTTTGAAGAAAACACTCACCCATAATTAAGGATCATTAATATATGATTTTTGTATGATTTCATAGCTAATTAGCGGGAAAATTCTCTAAAATTCATCAAGCCCTAGGTTTTTACTATAACCCTTGATTTACACTAATTAGGGTGTTAATCTACCGAGGAATTGATCTACTAAACCAACATTAGGGTGGAAATCACTTACCTCTTAGTAGCTAGGTCGTTTGGCTCTCTACCACGCTCTCAAGGTCGACAATGGTGGAAGAAATGGGGTAAAAAATGATTCTTTCCCTTATTTTAAAGATCACACTGCCTACAGGGGTTCCGCACCTATGGTCTCGTGTTTGCGAGAAGGATCTCACACCAGCGGAATTGGACAACGGAGCCTGGGCCCGCACCTACAGAGAGGAGCCCGCACTTGCGGCTACGTTCCTGCGGAACTTGGTCCGCATCTGCGACAAAAAGGAAGCCCACCTGGAGCCGCACTTGCGAGGCTTGGACTGCAGGAACGGTCCCGCACCTACGACTGGGCAACCGCACCTGCGGTCACACCAGATCTGGTGCACCAGCAGTTATAGTTGCTGGTTTTTGGCCTCGTTTGGTGCCCGAGCGGCACTTGGGCCCACCCGAGCCCCCGTACAAATATACCAACAAGTCCTAAATCATAATACGGACTCGCTCGAGCCTTCAGAACACCCAAAACAATGCTAAAACTCAAAATCACACCTCAAAACCCCTAGAATCAAACTCAAGAATTTTAAGTTCTTGAATTCGCTAACAATGCGCCGAACAGACCTATACAACTCGGAACAGACCTATACAACTCGGAATGACCCCAATCTCGGAATTCCGTTCGGTCCTTGATAAAAGAAAAACACGTTCCAAACCAAAATTCTTAAACTTAAGGAATCATATTTCACTATTTGGCGCCGAAATGCTCCTGGGTCATCCAAAACCCGTTCCGGACACAAGCCCAAGTCTGAAATCATCATACAAAGCAACTGGAACCGTCGAAACTCGATTCCGAGGTCGTTTACTCAAAATTTTGACCGAAGTCAAACTTGGCTAAAAAGGCCAACCTTAAGGAACCAAGTGTTCCTATACCATTCTAAACACTTCCAAATCCCGAACCACCCATCCTCACAAGTCATAAATCATTAAAAGTAACTACGGGAAGTCACATTTAGGGGAACAGGATCCGATAACGCAAAAAGACCGGTCGGGTCATTACAAAACTGTGATAACCCAAACGTTGGCTTGTCTAGCGGGTTCAACGTTAGACGCCATCATGTCCTGAATGTGGGATTTTGGGTCGCGACAAAAACATGCCATTTAGAGTTAACAAGGTAAGGACACACAAGATGCACATATTAAGCTGGCCAGAGTGAGTCTAGGGTAGAGCATGGTTCATAATTAGTCCAAAGGGATTTTAAAACTATGAATCTAAATTAGGAAGTCCTAATAGAGCCATAGTCAGAGGAGGACAATTACACACAATAAAGAAGTAGACATGCATAATCTATAGCAGCTAATAAGAATCTTAATTGTATTAAGTGCAATACAAAGATTTCCAAGTTCAAAATTATCATGGTAGAAGAGATTGCGAAATTATGGTCAAGTAGAGCAGACATATTTCAAAACTGAAATTAGTCGACCAGGCACAATCGGTAAAACAAGTGTATTAGGATTCAACTGGGAACCTAGGAAATACTAAAGAGCACAGAGTTTTCTAAGCACCACATTAAAAATTTTAAAGTCGCATGTTTTATTAAAGCAAGGATTCATGTAAATAAGGACAACAGTAGAGACAATACAAAGGATTCAGAAACCAATTAGGATAAATTATGGGTAGACAATAATCCCCTATAGTTTCAAGGCACATGTTCAAATTAAGACAGTATTAAATAGTAAATGTGAGGCAACAGGCATTTACCAACATAATAACTTCAAACAAGTGTCATAATCTAGAGAACCTTCTAATCAAGCTAACTTACTCAAATCTGGATGGAGAATTACAAGAGGAATATCAAACAAAAGTTTGGCATAACATCATATTGGCTTTAAAAGCACACGTAACACGGATATTCAGAAGCATCAGTACAAGTAGGGAGGAAACATAGCTAAGGGAGCTTGAGCACGTACCATTTTGCAAACAAACGAATAAAGAATGAGAAACTCAAAATCTCAATAATAGAAGCAATTGCAGGAGAGTAATGAAAAACCCCAAACCTCCAGTGCTTCAAAGTTCACAAGAGCCTCGAAACTGACCCCGAACAGTGCTACACTGGAGAGAGGTTAACAGAATACGGTGGCCTTGTTTTTCAGCCAGCCAAGAGCTCAGTTTCAGGATAGTATAGAATAAGTGAGATGGAGAGTATAATTCTCAAGGTGATTAAAAATCTTTCTAAAGGGGAAATTGGGGAGGGGTTTATATAGTAGTAAAATTAGGTACTCAAACAAGGAAAAACAATCGATTCAAGACAATTAAGGAAAGAATAACATGCTAAATCGATTACAATCAATTTAGGAGGAATCCGCCAATCCCTAGTTTAAATTGAAGAACAAAAAATAGTGAAAATCTCACTGAATCTGACCCATAGAGCCTGGTAGTGAGTGTATCAGGTCACAAACATGAAGATAGTACATAAACGGAGTTGAACGAACACCAATGATTCACTTCCATAAATAATCGAGTACCAAACACTGGCAACGTTTAAAAGATAGTAAGCATCTTCGTGTGTGCAAGAAAGGAAAGGAATCATGGACGATTACCATGTGATATCTGATTGGGACTAGGATTTGAGTGAGGCGGCTAGGGTTTGGTGCGAGAGGAGAAGAGAGCGTTTGAGGGTGGCGGTCTTTGAGAAGTGGTAGGGTTTCCGAGTGGGTTTGGTTAATTAAAGAGAGGGATAGTTTATGGGTCGTTGATCATTTCAGATCAACGTCCAATATTAAAAGAGAGATGGGACGGGTTATAAAACGGGTTCCGACCGGATAAAAAAGGGGTCGTTTAGGTTGGTCTGCTGAAGGCAAAATGAAGTTGGCCAAATGTTTGGACATGCTTTTGGCCCGAAACTCATACTAAAGCTGGGCCATAATTTAAATACATGAAAATTCATCAAAAACATTTTATGAAAAGTAATTAAAAAAATAATAAAATATTATATATGTAGTAAAATGCTTTAAAATAATAGTCTAATATTATAAAACCATAAAAATTCTATTTGGTACAAATGATTTTAATAAATGTAATTATGCATAGCATATAGGCTATTATTGCAAAATTGTATAAATAGCCTAAAAATAGAAATATAACTATATAAAATGAGGTAAAAATATTATAAAATCTATATGTGGAACAAATAATAAATTTAGATGATTAAGTCATAACAAAATAATTTGAAAGCGTAACGAATAAATATTTAAGTAATCTAAATGCAAGAAAGTCAATTTTAACCTTTAAATTATGAAACATTATAGAAGATACTTGTATGACTCTTTGTAAATTGGTGATGGTGCAGGAATTAATGATATTCAAAGCATATATGACATTTATAAAAATATGAGGGAAAAATTGGGTATCAACAATTACCAACATCCATTTGGTTCTGTATCTGCATTCTTTTTTGCACTTGCTTATGACGCAAGAAATTTTTGTTACAAACCATTGCAAATGGTTTCGGCGGCCAATAATGCTCAGAACCCACTGGTTGGAAGTGCCCTCTATAAGTGTTTGCATATGCAGCCACACTATATTCTCTATCAACATACCTTGTTATTGCAAACCAATATGTTGAAAGCACTTCATGGGAAGTTATTAATCGACCATTTCCCACATGAACATAATCACGTGCTCTCATTGATGGTGTGGGTATTATTACCGCGGCCTCGATGCAAATTTGTGCGAACTTCAAAAATATTTCGGTCGCTGCAATATTGCAAATATGTATGCCACTGTGACCGCTTCCTATAACGCTCAAACTGTTGTATCGCTGGTGGTATAAATTTAACACCGCTTTCCAACAAGGACGATGGACTGTGGAATCTGTCAACAAACCTCTCTGCCAGCCTCTTGAATGACATTTGCACCATGGCAGCGACTGGCAATCCATGGATAGACTTCAACAACCTATTGAAAGACTTTGATGTCACCATCCTTAATCAGAGTCCACTTCCCAAGCTCATGATCCATCAACCAACGATAAGCTTCTTCGTCTTCCTACCTAATCAATTACATTCCTATCCTGAATTTACACTTTTGGTAATTTGTTGCAGCCATCAACATTTGATCATGTAAATTTGTGTTCGGATAAGCCCGCTGGAAGTTGGCCTTGAAGTTCCTAACATAGTAACGGTGGGAGGCGTACGGCTCCTTCTATGCATCCAAGGTACTCACAAAACTTAAAATCTCACCGTGCAGATCAGATATTGGAAATATACCTGAACATTGTCTCAAAACATGCTCCTTCAAGTGGTTTGAAAACCATGTCCAAGTCTCTTAGTTTTCATTTGCACAAATAGCA
>ML278759.1:0-82589 GCA_005239495.1 Nicotiana undulata
GCAATGTGGGATGAGTCTAGACCAACGGTGCTGGCAAAGGGCATGCTTTTTCCTAATAAAGCGTGCGTAAGCAGGGCTTGTAAAATGCACAACGTAAAAGAGTGTCGTGGGATGACGGTTAAAGAGTCAAGTCCGGTGATATACAAGGTTGTTTGCCGCATGTGGTTTTGGCCATGTCATTGGATGTTGCGTGCGAGTAAGAAGAAGACAGGTTTGTGGAAAGTGGGTAAATACATTCCCACCCACACATGCGAAATGGACACATCAACGGGAATCACTTCAACTTGGATATTGACTTGATTTCTCTTGTACTTATTCCGCACCTCGAAGTGTCCATAAGGTATAAAATCAAAGAGTGCATTACATCAGTCCACCAAGAATATGGCCATACCATTACCAAAAGAAAGGCATTTTCGGGCGCAAACGAGCGTTTGAAATTGTCTATGGTAACTGGGATAAGTCATTTGCAGCTCTGCCCAAGTACATGGTCGCACTACAGCACTTTAACCCCGGGACGGTTGTTGAATGGAAGCTTGAGCGGAGACCGGGGAAACCAGAATATATATTCAATTACGTGTTCTGGGCGTTTAAACCAGCAATTGATAGTTTTTCGCATTGCCGGCCCGTAATCCATAGATGGCACTCATGTCTGTGGAAAGTACGATATCAAGATGTTGATAGACGTGGCAGTAGATGCTAATAGACAGATATTTCCTCTAGCTTTTGCTGTTTGTGCCAATGAAAGCACAGATACGTGGACGCTGTTTTTGAACCACTTGAAAGAGCACGTTGTCAAACAGCGTTCCGGGATTTGTCTAATATCTTATCGACACGGTGGTATCTTATGTTCTGTGGAGAACTTTCTTGCATGGCAAACACCTTATGCCTACCACTATTACTGTGTGAGTCACTTTAAGGCCAATTTATGGAAGGCATATCCCAACAAGGATCTGCATGATTTGATGTGGATGGCAGCAACAGACCACCAACAGCATAAATTCCGTAGGCACATGAAATCTATCAGCAAGAAGACGAGGCAGATTATCGTTGGTTAATGCGACATCACCCTGAAAAGTGGACTTTGCATGCAGATGGTTGCAGACGATGGGGAATTCTGACTACAAACGTGTCAGAGTCTTTCAATGGGTTATTAAAGTCAGCAAGAGGATTGCCTGTCACAGCCATGGTGCGGATGTCGTTCAAGCAGATGGCGGAGAGGTTTGTTGAAAAGTCTGCAGCTGCAACGGCATTAATGGAAAGGGTTGTTGAATTTATGCCAGTGCCGATGAAGAGATTTGAGAAATACAGACGGCGATCACATTGGAATTCATTTTTGCAGTATGATAACGAAAGAAATATTTTTGAAGTTCGCACCGCTATCCATCATAATCGGGGAAATAATGTACATACTGTAAATTAAATCATCAAGGTTATGCTCTTGTGGGAAATGGTCCATCTACCACATGCCTTGCTCACATGCCATCAAGTGTTTTCAACATGTTGGTTTTTGTATAACCAACTATGTTAATCAACAATATAGTGTTGCCAAGTACCTAAACACATATAGTGGGCAGTTGCAGCCAGTGGGTGCTGAGCATTACTGGCCACCGAAACTATTTAAAATGCTGTGTAACAAGTCCTATTTGCGTCGAATACAGGTGCATAAGAGAACGCATATACAGAACCAAATGGATGTTAGTGATACCTTTTATGCGCGCAAATGTGGTATATGCTCGCAAACAGGACACGGCGGTCAAAAATGTCCTTCAGCCAGTTTGAGTGGCAATAGTGATCAAGCTCGTGGTGAGTGTTCTTATAGTGTGCCTAACTATCAATGAGTTTATGTTGTAATAATTAATTATTTTGTTTATGTTGCAAGATTTATGAAATAAAATTATGTTTGTTAATTATGATATGAACTTTTCCATTTTAATTTTTTAAATGATAATTTAATAAAATTATATATGTGTAATGTCTTGTCGAACTGAAAAAGCTGACCAGCTGACATAAAGTTATTTTGTACACATCATGATCTTTAACACGCAAAGTATAACGCGATTAAATACTACGTTATGTGTGTTGTCTTGTCGAACTGAAAAAGCTGACCAGCTGACATAAAGTTATTTTGTACACATCATGATCTTTAACACGCAAAGTATAACGCGATTAAATACTACGTTATGTGTGTTGTCTTGTCGAACTGAAAAAGCTGTCCAGCTGACATAAAACTATTTTGTACACATCATGATCTTTAACACGCAAAGCATAGCGCGATTAAATACTACGTTATGTGCATATATAGCGCGATTAAATACTACGTTCTGTGTGTTTGCTTGCCTATAAATAACGGGTTCATTCTAGTTATTTTGTGCACTCAAAAATAACTAATAGCAAATCTTTCAAGAAAAGCAAGGTTTTTTTAACGCACAAATGTCTCAACCTCTTTATGTACCAAGGTGCAAGTGTGGAAAAAGATGCATGATGCAAAATTGTTGGGATAATGGTGAAGTTGGACGCCACTACTAGCACTGTGTGAACCGGTTTTATAAGGTTCCCGACGAAACCTATTTGCGATTTTGAGGTATGGGTTGATGAACCCTGTTATCGGGAATGCTACAAAGAATCTTTGCAGCATCTTCATAATTTGTGTTTAAAACAGTGGGAACGTGAAAGAGAAAATAAAAGCGAGGTTGCGGATCGGAGTTGAAGGAGAAACTGAAAGAGGTAGAAGAAGAAGAAAAAAAGTTAGAAGAACAATTTAAGTGGTTGGAGTAGAAAATATTAGGCGGCAGGGACTAAACTTGTGTTGTATGTGTTTAGTGTATTACCTTATCTTTATGTTTCGCATGTCATGTGTTTTTATTAGTTCTAATAAATTTTAATTATGTTAAGTTGCTATGTTTGTGTTTGTGTTGTAGTAATGAATTTTAATTATGTTAATTATGTGTGTTTTAATGTTTGTGTTTGTAGTATGAAACTAACTAATGAATGCGAAAATAAAATAGTAATGCGCATATTATACAAAAAATTGTTGTTAATGGGTATAACGTCTTAATTTCATGCGCTATACCTGGCAGTCAAATCGTTCCAGGTATAGCGCACAGTTTTCCAACGCTATACTATATATAACGCCCAAATACATACTGGGCGTTGTACCTTAACGGCAAAAGTTACTGTTAACGTATAGCGCACAATATTTGGCCGTATATATAGTATTGTAACTTTTTTTTTTAGACTTATTAATGTTCTTTTTGTTTAAAAACACATTATTTTGGCAAGAAATAGGCCCCGTACGCATAAAAGCCAACACGTACTATAGTTTTTTTCCCGAACCAGCTCTTTGACTACTGATTTTAGGAACAAGTTTATGTTGGCTTTCCGCTTGCGTTTAAGGATTGATATATGTACTGTATTATTGCTGAAACATGTTTTTCCTTTTAAAATAATTTCTCTTTAATGTTTTATTGTTCAGGTAATTAATATTTCCTATAGCTGATAGCTAGTTTAGCACTGGAAAAGGTAAAATGAGTTCCAAATATCAATTGGCCTCAAATTTGCAATTAATCCATGTGAAAGGAGAGGAAAAATTGGCAAATTTATTTGATGAGCGACAATGACTTATAAAAGACTCTCTTAAAGCTCTAGAAAATCAGCACCTCCTCCTTTAATAATTGAACCAATAGAATATTGAATCAACTCGTAATATTCGTGGTCCGTTCCCCATAAACGTGTCAACTTTAACATAAACATTATAAAGAATACTTCACTGCATCCTCTTCCTCTATATGAAGACCCCTATATATAAACCACTCATATATTGCTTCCACATAAACTCACATCTCTACCAACTCTACTCAAAAGCTTTCTTTGATCAATTCTTTCCTTCTTAAGTTAACCAACCAAAAGCTCAAAATCCAAAAAAGAAGTCTGCACGTCAAAAATCGAGAGGTAGACAGAATAATGGATCAGAATTTACCAGTAACAGCAAAAAAGTTCTGGAAAATAGTCCGTGTGGCTTTTTTCATGCTAAGGAAAGGCTTATCAAAGAGAAAGTTAATGTTTGATCTCAACTTATTGATGAAGCGTGGCAAGATTGCTAGCAAAACCGCCATTCAAAACCTCATGTTCCACCATAATAATAATACCGACGGCCACCAATGTCCTTCCTCCACCTCATCTTCCAAAGAGTACTACGAGTTTAGCTGCAGTAACAGCCCTGCTTTTCACCTTCCCTTTAACCTCAACAAGCGCAATAAGCATACTCATCACCATGCACCTGCCACTGACGACGACGTTTTAATGATAAACGCTGCTGTTTTGAAGGCGTTGGAGATGATTCAGAGTGAAACAGCGTCACCTGCTTTGCCTGGATTTGGAAGAACTCCTACGGTGAGGCAATTAAGGGTAACTGATTCGCCTTTTCCTATAGGAGATGGTGAGAATAACAGTCATGTAGATGAGAAAGCTGATGAATTCATTTCAAGATTCTACAGAGATTTGAGACGAGAAGCTTCTGCTTTTGCTTAATTCTTTTTTTTTTTTCCAAAGATGTTGAGTTTTCATGCATGTAATTGTGTCCACTCCGGTGTACTTGTTACTTCTACATTTTTTCTTTCTGAAAAATAAAAGGTAAAAAAGTTAAATTAGAAATTATTTCTTACAAGTTAAAGTAAAGCATATTGAACAAGCTTAGCAAGTTAAAATTTATTCCTTTCTTCGAGCCCAAGAGAAAATTAATGTAATCTTAATAGGAGAGGATTTCAACACTAACTGCCAACCTAATAACTGCATGGATGTTGGATTATTTTCTCAATTCATGCCACCTCTATTGGGAAAGAAAATTTTGTTATCATTAAATTTGATTTTCATGTTAAACGAAAAAAGAATCTTGGAATCTCATTTAGACAGTATCACACGTCCATATTCCATAATAACTTACAGATTTTTTATTTAGTCCAAACACAACCCAAATCGTTGCCAAGATTCTTGCACAAGGTCAAAGAAAAATGCCGCAATTGAGTAATGAAGGCACAGTGATTCTGCTAATTTTCCTAAAGAAAAACGGTCTTATGTTAATAAGTGGAAACATGTTGTTTAATCTGTACCTTTCTCTTTTAACGTTAATATTTATTTACAGTACTTATTTATTGTAGTGGTATGTAAAGCAAACCCTTTGCTTTTAGGTTGGTCATCTACGTGGAAACCTCCTTTGGCAGAAACATCCAAGCTCCTTATTATTTTATTGTACTTGATTGCTTTTTAAAATTTTGAGAGAAATCGTGGTGCTTAATACTAAAGTAAACCTGTCAATACCTTTTTAGGGTTAGACCTGATTTTGAAAGATACTGAACCACCTCGTGGCAAATGCCTCCTAACTTGAACAAAGACCAAAATCAGAAACCAAATCGACGTTTTTCCCAAAAACAAATTTGACAAAACATATTTGTTTATGAATTTTGTCCATGTTTTGGCAGAGTTTGAAAATAAAAATTTTAAATTACAAAACTAGCTCTACACCTGTTTTTGGTCCAAAAAGTTACTATTTCTTTTTTGAACAATTTTAAAAATCACCCCAAAGTTTTGTATTTTATAAAAATACTCACCTTTTATTATTACTCAACTAATTCATCAGCTAATTACTATCACTTTCTTTTGCACTGATGAATCTTGTAATATTATTGCAATTTGATGAATAATAGTGGTTAGTAATTGTGTTATTAGTAGTTGATATTAAAATATCATGTTATGATTTTAGAATAGTGTATTATGTAGTTCGTTATAAAAATAATAATTTTACACGAAACTTATCTATGTTCAGGACTATGATTTTTTATAATGATAATGAATGGCATCGACGAAGGTTATGCATATACAAGATTAGCAAGTTTATTTGTCTGGTATTGTTGGATATTTTTGATAATTTTAAAACTTATGGGTATAAATTACATTTCATGTTATTTCAAAAATAAAAGTAAAATATATTTTAAAAAATTATGTCCAAAAAGATTTACATCTTTAAATCAAACTTCACCCAACCAAATTTTTTAAAATAAATATTAAATATATAGCCAAACGCTAGCTTAGCGAAACATCTATTACTAAAATTAAATAGAAGTGGGTTTATTTAAGAGTTAGGCTTGATCTCTACCTAGTATATTACGTAAATAATAGAAAAAAATGAATTCATTTGCCAAAAAAAATAATAATAACCTAACCTCTCAAATATTACCGGAGCACTCTAACTTAACTAAACCCCAATTTTATTGCTAAAACATCCTTCTTCATGAAAACTTCTCAAATTTAGTATTTTAATTATTTTTTTCTAAAATCTAAACTTGCTATATGTCATTTATTCTCAACGAAAAATACAAAATTCCGCTAAGATGACCCTTGAAGTTAACTAGGTAAAGTAAGATGACTCTTTGGAGACAAAAATAATACTTCTTCTGTCCACTTTAATTGATATTTTGGCTTTTTTCACACATATTGAGAAATTCACCTTTTAGCATTAACTAACAATAAAATTGACAATATTAACCTTAGTTTGCTCCTTGAAAATATAACAAACTATTCCTAGGCTCTTTACTCCAAGGGCAACTTTGGAAAGAAGAAGTTAATCCCTTCTTGATATCTAAAAAATTCAAAGTGAACCACCAAAAAAAAGGCCCAAAATCACTTAAAGTTGACTGGAGGGTGTTTACCCAATAAACGGTACGGTTGAATTTATAGCGTGGTTTATAGACAAGCAAATCGATTTGATCCCAAAATGATAAACAAATTAAATAAAATACAAGACTTGACGTTGAAATCGAGATAAAATAGCAGACAACTAGGTTCCAGGAGCAAGGCTTCCAAAGGCAGCAATAAGAATGTCGTTAGACAAAAAATAAATTATTATTTAGCTTGAAATAATGTGTAGCATAAGTTTTCCAGATTTTTCGTGTCTTACAATGATCGTTGAAGTCACTATTTATAGTTATACCACGGGAATAAGGTCTTATGATCAAGCCCCTCTTAAATGACAATAATGGGGGTCATTGATGAATGTGAAACGACAGGTCATGAATGCCAAAATTCTCTATAACGGACGTATATTTAATATCGAGGAATACTTTCATTGAACGTCATCTGGTGACAATATTGTTTTCTATCGTTGATAAAACGAGATGCCAACAGAAGCTGTTGTCCTTGGTCTTGGTTTTTACTCGCTTCAACTTTCGTCTGTTCCCAGTTCCACGTGTCACTATGTTATGCGAGTATGTGAACAGATTTTTCCCTATAGAGAGGGAGTAGTTGATTTTGATGATCAATGCACCACAAGTTGAGCAACCATCAAGTAATTAACTTAATCATTTGATTATTAAAAGCGCTTGTTAAAATCATCAATTAAGTTTTGCGTTTAAAGAAAATGTACGGATGAAATCGGATAAACTCAAAAGCATATATCAATCATCATGTCAATAATTTGTAGAACGAGTTTTCATATGTGGCCTTTTGATTGACATGTAATACTGAAGACGTAATTAGATTACATGAAGCCAAGTTGACAATAGGTTCTCCTTCTGAGAGGGTGACTTGCCAAGGATTAATTTGGTATTCATACGCTATTATAATTAATTGATCCAAGTTAACCGATTCATAATTCATTAATTAATTTCATCTTTCTTATGTACGTTTTTAATTCTAGAAAGAGTTTCGTCTTGTTTGATAGGGTGGTCTATCTACATATTGAAATTAATAATCATATTAGACAAATAATTATACTGGCCAAGTTAGCAGGTTCATAGTGTATGTTGATGATAACCCATCAGTGGAGATACTCTAATTCTGATTCAAGAGACAAAGGACAGACTTGCACAAGCCTTCAAAATGAAGGATCTAGGTGAATCAGAGCTCTTCCTAGGTATTGAGTTTGCAAGAACAACTCAAGGTATACTAATGCATCAAAGAAAGTATACTTTGGAGCTTACTTCTGAGTTAGGATTAAGTGTTGCTAAACAAACATCTTCACCCATAGACATCAATATCAAATTGACCAACAAAGAATATGATGATCGATCATCTAGCAAGAACTTGAACTAACACAGGTGATGATCCTCCTACTGATCAAAATGCCTATTAGAGATTGATTGAAAAGCTACTATATTTAACTATGTACATACCTGACATTTCATACAGTGTTCAAACACTAAGTCAATACTTACACCAGCCAAAGAAATCACCCATGGAGCCTTTTCTAAGGATTGTAAAATAAAGAAAAGGTATTTTATTGTCAAGTAGTAAATAAGAAGAAATAACTGCATATTGTGATGCAAATGGGCAACTTGTGCCCATTCAAGGAAATCAGCGGCAGGATATCTTATTATATTAGGTAACTCTCTAATCTCATGGAAGTCGAAGAAGCAAACTACTATATCCAGAAGTTCTGTTGAAGCAGAATATAAAAGTATGACAACAACTGTTGTAGAACTAGTTTAGATACTAGGACTCATGGAAGAGTTAAAAGCTCAGGCTAAGCTACCACTTGTGATTTACAGTGATAGAAAATCGGCAATACAGATTGCAACAATCTAGTCTACCATAAAAGGACAAAATATATGAAAATAGATTACCATTTTATAAGAGAAACAATAGTCCAAGGCCTTGTTTTAACTCAATATCTTTCTACAAGAGAACAACCTGCAGACATTATAACTAAGGGATTAAACGGGGTACAACATGAATACCTTACATCTAAGCTAGGAGTTCTGAACATTTTCACTAAAGCATAACTTGAGGGGGAGTGTTGAAGGCACTATATGGAAGTTAGGGACTAAACCGTACATAAAAGAACTTGTAACAGATATTAGGAAGTTAGTTATTTACCTGCCCTATGTCAGTTAGAGAGTTAAAGGAAGGTCTTTCTACAGGGAAATTGCTCGTGTATATATAGTGATGATCAGCACATTGTAAGTAAGAAAGTATGAAAATTATACACACCATCTCTTCTCTCAAGATCAACTGATTCTCTCTTCTCTCCTTCTTCATTTATGCATTCTATCTCGACCTTCTTTATGTATCATTATTCTTCTGAACGTTCACATTGTGAATCTAAATTAGTTCAGAAATTGTCACGACCCCAAATCCTAAACCGGCCGTGATGGCGCCTATCGTGGAACTAGGCTAGCCAACAAACACATTTACATTTTCTTTCAAAAATCTCAATTCATTTTTCAACATTTCATAAACGTATATAAATTTCTAAATTTTAATGCAAAACAAAATAAGCTAAACAGTCTACAAACATCCCCAAGATCTGGAGCCAACAGGTCATAAGCATCTAAGAATGATATCAAGAATACTACTGTCATAATACAAAATCTCGAAACGAAGAACTAAGTACAAAATAAGAAAGGGAAATAGAGATGTTGTGGATGCTAGACAGCTACCTCAATATCCCAACTCTGGCTCCGCACGGAAATAAGATGACTAATGCTCGGTACCAGCACCTGAATCTGCACACAGAGGTACAAGGAGTAATGGTAAGTACGCCAACTCAGTAGTAATAAAAATAAATCAAGTTTGAACAGTAAGAAAACACACAGGAGCAAATCACCGAATCAGAATGAATAAAATATTGATTTCCAACAGTTTATACATTTAGGCAAATATGCCTTAAAAGCCAGTTTCAGAAAAATCCTTTGAACGGGTAAGATTTCTAGTGATTTCAGTAAAATACCCAAGAAGTATTAGTTTAAAGATGAAATGAATCATAAATAGTTACTCAGACAAACAAGTGTCACAAACTGACCCTCGGGAAAATCATCACTCAAAATCATTCACTCAACATACCTCACAATCACTCAACATCAGCCCCTCGGGAAACCTCACAGTCACTCATGCCTCCCAATCACTCGTCACTCGCCACTCGCACTCGGTAGGTACCTGCGCTCACTGGGGATGTACAGACTCTGGAGGGGCTCCTACAGCCCAAGCGCTATAAACAGCCAAATCATGGCATCAATCACTCTAGCACTCGACCTCTCACATATCATAACAGTACAACATGCTACGACGTGCAGCCCGATCCAAAAATATCCTCACAATATTGGCTCTCGGCCTCACTTAGTCAGAAACACTCAAAATGCCACTCGGGCCATAACTAAACGGGGTTCTCGACCCAAAATAATATTTTATATCATGAAATAATATCAACAAGTCTGAGTATCAAAAACAGTTTAACATGAATGACTGAGTGTGAATCATAATTACCACGGTAAGGAATATTAGAAAACAGCCCCCAAGGGGTTTAAACAGGTCGGCACGAGGCCCCAAACATGGCTTACAACCCAAATATATCAAAAGCATGAAAATACGATTTATCATGTGATTTAAAAGCAGTTATGCCACTCAATAGTTGCCTCGGGAAGAAACTATTCAAATTCCCCAATTAGTACACGCCACACACTCGTCATCCAGTGTGTGCGTCATTCCAAAACAGTGAAAAGATGCTAAGTTCGGGGTTTCATATCCTCAGGACAAGATTTATAGTCATTACTTACCTCAAACCAGCCCGAAAAGCTACTCCGCAATACTCTTGCCCCTCGAATTGGCTCCCAAATGCTCCGGGTCTATCAAAATCAGATTCATAACATCAAAATATGCTAGGAAAACGAAACCCAATCGGAAACTATCAAAATTAGGCACAATTCACGAAATTGGCCAAACTCAGCCCCGGGCCCACATCTCGGAATTCGATAAAAATAACATAACTAGAATTCTCATACTCTCACGAGTCTACCCATATCAAATTTACCAAAATCCGACTTCAATTACCCATTGAAATCATCAAAAGAAATTCCCAAATTTTCCTCCCATTTTCCCCCAATTTCCACTTTGATTCCTCAAATTACATGATAAAAATCAAGACTAATTCATGAAATAAATCCAAAAGTGATAGAGGAACACTTACCACAAGAATCCCACTGAAAATCTCCTCCAAATCCTCCTTCTCCCGAGCTCTCTAATGGTATTTTGAGTTACGACCGAAAAACCCTCGTTTTTGAAACTTAAACTTTCTGCCCAGTCTTTTCTTCATCGCAAACGCACCACATGGGCCGTTCGCATAGAGCAATCCCAGCTGGCCCCTAGATTTCCTCTACGCGAACGCATCAACCGCAATGCAAACGCGAAGCACTGCCTTCCCAGACTTACGCGAATGCACCCCAGGCCCCGCGAACGCATAGACCAATGGGCCTGGGGGTCCTCAACTACCTTTACCCTACACGAACGCACTGCCTCCGTCGCGTTCGCGATGGCCAGCCAACTCAACGCATCGCGTTCGCACCTCCAGGATCACGAACGCATACAAGAAATTTTCCTCAGAGCCCAATGCCCCTATGCGAACGCGGGACCACCTCCGCGAACGCATAGGGTAAATTCCTGCTACACAAACACCAGCAAAACAACCAGTTAAAAAATCCAAGAATCACCCGTTAGCCACCCGAAATTCACCTGAGGCCCCCAGGACCTCAACCAAACATACCAAAACATCCCATAGCCTCATTCAAACTTAGTCGAGCCTTCGAAACACCAAAAACAACACAAAAATACCAAAATCACATCAAATTCAAGCCTATGAACTTTGAAATTTCTAAATTTCACCAAGGATGTTGAAACCATCCAAAACTCATCCGATTGACCTGAACATTTGCACACATATCCAAAATGACATTACAGACCTGCTCAAACTTTTGGAATTCCATTCCGACCCCGATAGCCTATTTTCCACTGCCAACCGGAAATCGCTAAAAACTAACTTTCGCCAATTCAAGCCTAACTCTACACCGGACATCAAAACTTCATTCCGAACACACTCCTAAGTTCCAAATCACCTAACGAAGCTACCCGAGCCATAAAATTTGCATTCCGAGATCGTTTACCAAGAAGTCAACTCTCAGATGACTTTTCCAACTATAAGGCTACTTTAAGAGACTAAGTGTCTCAATTCTCACTACAACCACTCCGAACCCGAACCACCAGACTCCAACACATCATAAACAACTAAACAATGCATAACAAGGCAGAAATAAAAATAACGACACAAATTCTACGAAACGACCTGCCGGGTCGTTACAGAAATTTATCCCATTTTCAAAATGCTGTCTTCAATTGTGAGGTTCAATCTTCGTTATATATCTTAATCTCTTATATCAATTGAAACAGAAATAGACCGAACTGTTATTATGATTTTAATGTTATTTTACATTCTGTAATGTTAATATCATGTGGGCTTTACAATTTTCCTTTATGTTTGTTCTGCTCATTGATATTCAGAGATAGACCATTAGTTTAACTAATCAGATCAAACAATATTTAGAAGTAAAATACATTTAAGCCTTAGTTTTCTTTTGAATTATGGGCCTCACAATAGAATAATCTTTTAGTAGAAAAATAATTCAATCCTAGAATACCCAGGTGTGCATTTAATCATTATCGTGACTATGGGTACGGTTCCCGTGGCACAATCATGATACGTAACCCCAAAATTCGAGTGCACGCTGGCGTGACTCGACCATCAAACCGTTTAATTAAATAAATTATCATGACTATGGGTACGGTTCCCGTGGCGTAGTCACAACCAAAATTCGAGTGCACGCTGGCGTGACTCGACCCACCCAACTTCAATTAAAAGCGGATAAAAGGTTAAATAGGCACAATAGGCTTTTAAAACATGTAATTAATCAGATAACTAGACCAACTAATAATAGTTGAGCGACCGTGCTAAAACCACGGAACCAGGGAATGCCTAACACCTTCTCCCGGGTTAATAGAATTTCTTACTCGAATTTCTGTGTTTCGCAGACTGTAAAACAGAGTCAAACTTCCTCGCTTCGGGATTTTAAACCGGTGACTTGGGACACCATAAATTACTCCAAGTGGCGACTCTGAATTTGAATAAATAATCCCGTTTCGATTATTGTCACTTTAATTGGAAAAACTCCCTATGCCCCTTCGAGAAAAAGGAGGTGTGACAAAAGTAACCGAAAAACTTACCTGTGTCGAGACGGACTAGCGCGAGTGTAGCGCGCGCGCGCTAGTCTGGGGGTCGCTTGGCAAAAAAAAAACTCCACTAGTGCGACCTCTAGCGCGAGATTAGCGCGGTCGTGCTAGTGGCGATGCCTGGGAGGCAGAATGAAACGACCTCTAGCGCGAGCTTAGCGCGGGCGCGCTAGTCCAGGCGTCAACAACCTTTGTTTTGTTTTTCTTTGGGGTTTGTGTACACCCATTTCCTCGCACACCTGCATATGTTAGTACTTACACTATAAACACTATATGTATTGGGTTGCCTCCCAACCAGCGCCTTAGTTAATGTCGTGGCACGATAATTACAACAAGTCAATGGGTTCCCTCTCATGAAGCGCCTAATTTAACGTCACGACACGACATAGACTGAGCGCATTTAAGGCTCGCTCGACCTCTGGGGTTCAAAAAGATGCACCACAGACAACTCCTTGGTCTCGTCCATCCCCACATACAATTTTAATCTCTGTCCATTAACCTTGAAGGCGTTGTGCCCATCTTCAGTAGCAATCTCCACAGCACCAGAGGGAAACACTTCGACCACTCGAAACGGTCCAGACCATCGGGACTTGAGCTTACCCGGAAATAACCTCAATCTTGAGTTATAGAGCAGTACCTTATCTCCGAGTTTGAAGTTGCGGTCCACAATGTTCTTGTCGTTTAACCTCTTCATTCTTTCTTTATACAGCCTCATGCTTTCAAATGCTTGATACCTGAATTCTTCCAACTCATGCTTCTCAGTGACTCGACTTGTACCCGCAACATCAAGATCCATGTTCAACTGTTTCAGTGTCCACCAAGCTCGATGTTCCATCTCTACAGGCAGGTGACAAGCCTTTCCAAACAGCAATTTGTACGGAGACATACCAATTGGCATTTCAAATGCAGTTCTATAGGCCCAGAGTGCGTTATCAAGCTTTTTCGCCCAATCAATTCTTGTGGCATTTGTTGTTTTGGTCAGAACACTCTTGATTTCGCGGTTTGATATCTCAACCTGCCCACTCGTCTGAGGGTGATAAGGGGGTTCCACCTTGTGGCGCACATCATACTTGGGTAGTAGCTTTTTGAAGACACGATTGCAGAAGTGAGTGCCTCTGTCACTGATAATGGCCCTTGGTATCCCAAAACGGGTGAATATGTTTTTCTTCAAGAACCCCACCACCACTCTTGCATCATTGGTGGGGAGTGCTGCATCTTCCACCTATTTGGATACGTAATCTAGAGCAACAAATATGTACTTATTTCCATATAGAGCTGACAAAGGGACCCATGAAGTCAATCCCCCAAACATCAAACACCTCCACTTCTTGTATCGGGTTCATGGGCATCTCATGACGACGGGATATGTTCCCCGTCCTTTGACACTCATTACAGTCCTTCACCCATTGACGAGCATCTTTGAACATAGTTGGCCAGTAGAAGCCGACCTCTAACACCTTAGCTGATGTTCGAACTCCTCCAAAATGTCCTCCATACGTTGATGCGTGACAAGACTGCAAAATAAAAAATTGCTCTATCTCGGGGACACAACTCCGGATCATATTATCAATAAAAATTCTAAACAAGTGAGGTTCATCCCAATAGTAATTGCGGCAATCACGATAAAATCTTTTATTTTGGACAGATGATAGTTCATAAGGTTCAATACCACTTTCCAGGTAGTTTGCAATGTCTGCATACCATGGCACATCCTCTATGCTCGTGGCGAGTAGCTGCTCGTCTGGAAAGGTTTCTAGAATATCCTCTGCTTCTACTGCATTCTCCGCACCTTCAAGTCGCGACAGGTGGTCAGCGACTTGGTTCTCCGTGCCCTTGCGGTCACGAATCTCTAAATCAAATTATTGCAACAGCAGCACCCAACGAATTAGGCGCGGCTTGGATTCTTTCTTCTTAATCAAATATCTGATGGCTGCATGATCAGTGTACACAATCACCTTCGACCCGATCAAGTATGATCTGAACTTGTCAAAGACGAACACTACCGCCAACATCTCCTTTTCGGTCACCGTGTAGTTTGGGTGCATTATCTTATCTTTGTGCTGACCTAACATGGCTCCCACTGCGTAGTCACTGGCATCGCACATGAGTTCAAACAGTTTCTCCCAGTCGGGGGCAATAAATATCGGGGTCGTGGCTAGTCTCCCAGCTCCTCAAAATCCACCCTGCAATCATTAGAAAACACAAAGAGGTTATCTTTTTCAAGCAACTTACAGAGAGGGTTGTCTATCTTGGAGAAATATTTGATGAATCGTCGGTAGAACCCGACATGCCCAAGAAAGCTACGTATAGCCTTGACCGATGTGGGCGGTGGAAGCTTTTCAATCCCATCTACTTTAGCGCGGTACACCTCAATTCCTTTGCTAGACACCAAGTGCCCCAAGACGATCCCTTCTTGTACCATGATATGACACTTCTCCTAGTTAAGCAAAAGATTCGTCTCAATGCACCTCTTTAGCACACGGGTTAGATTTGCTAGGTACTCATCAAATGAATTTCCCACCACTGAAAAATCATCCATGAATACCTCCATGATATCTTCAACCATGTCTGTGAATATGGCCATCATGCACCTTTGAAATGTGGTAGGTGCATTGCAGAGGCCGAATGGAATCCTTCCGAAGGTAAATATCCCATAGGGACATGTAAAGGAGGTCTTTTCCCTTCCTTCTAGGGCGATGGAAATTTGGTTGTACCCTGAGTACCCATCCAGGAAACAACAGTGAGACCTCCTGGCCAGCCTGTCGAGCATTTGATCGATGAAGGGAAGTGGGAAGTGATCTTTCCGGGTGGAAAGATTTAGCTTTCTATAATCCATGCAAATTCTCCAGCCAGTGACTATTCTTGTCGATATCAGCTCATTATTGTCATTCTTCACAACTGTCATGCCACCCTTTTTGGAACACATTGCACTAGGCTAACCTAGTTGCTGTTAGAGATAGGGAAAATGATTCCTGCATCTAACCACTTGATAATTTCTTTCTTCACCACTTCCTTCATGCCCGGGTTCAGCCGCCTTTGGTGTTCCCTGGAAGGTTTGTGCCCATCTTCTAGGAGAATCTTGTGCATACAATATGCCGGGATGATCCCTTTGATGTCTGCCATGGTCCACCCAATGGAAGTCTTGCACTCAGTGAGTACCTGTAACAACTGATTTGCGTGCACATCTAACATACTTGATGAGATAATAACAGGTAAAGTAGAGTTAGGTCCAAGAAACGCGTACCTGAGATGGGATGGCAGTGGTTTCAATTCCAGCTTGGGTGGATCTTACACAGATGGTTTGGCTAGCGGGCTCTCTCTTTTCTCTAAGTGTAAAGGCTCAAATTCAAGAGCCCTCGGCCAGACCCCTTTTCCTTCAAGTGTTAATACCCATTCTGCCAATTCCTCCCCATTTACCTCCTCCAAATTCATCAAACATGCAGCAAGGGGGTCCTCAATAGTTAAGGACTCATCATTTTCCTCCACTATCACATCCACAACATCAATGAGAGAAAATTGGCGAACTCACTCGGTCGCCTCATGAATTTCTGCACATTGAATGTGATTTCTTCATCATTTAGCCTTTTCTTGAGCTCCCCAGTTTCACAATCAATGAGGGCTCTGCCTGTGGCCAAGAATGGCCTTCCCAGAATTATGGGAATATCCTCATCCACTCTACAATCCCGTATCACAAAATCAGCGGGGAACACAAACTTCCCCACTTGCACCAAAACATCATTCATAATCTATTTATGTAGCCTTCAAAAAGATCCTGTAATTTTGTATCAGCTTTGTAAATTCTAAATCTTAGAAGCTCATGATTTGTACTAACGGTTCTTGGGTTAATTTGTAAAAGTTCAGATAACTCTTCACTATTTTTCCTATAAATTCTTTTGGTTTGTATCGTTTATTAGTTGGCTTACCTAGCAGGTCGAGTTATGTCCCATCACGACTAGTGATTTCGGGTCGTGACATTTCTTCTTCTCCATCAGATTCCTCACTCCAAACTACTATTGCTCATGTTTCTTCAGCCAGACTAGCAGGAGTGGGTGAACTTTCAGTCACTCCTTTTTCACATACCCTTCACAACACCTCGAACACCCTTACTCTCCTTTTCTTTTCTCCTTTTGTCTTTACCACCTATTTTCCAAGACTTAGTAGACTCAACCCCAGCCACAGTTCTCACCAGAATGAATCTATTCTCCAAATTTTCAACGGCCTTAGATTTCAGTAGTAATATTTGGGCCAAAAGTTACCTGTTCTGTTTCAGAAGAAACAGTTTTTTCCCCTCAGTAGCAGACTTGAATGAGTCTTCAAATTTCTAGGGTTCATGGGCTTGACTAGCTTTCAACTGTTTATCTAATTTCTTGGATAATGCACTCCCAACCACAGTCTTGCGAGCAATCGTCTTAAATCTTGCTTTCTTAGACTGAGGTGTGGTTGAAGGTGTGATAGATAGTGTGGGTGTGATTTCCTTGGGTGGTGTTGAGGGTTTTTCAGAAGGGTTTGCCATTTCTATGTTCGGGAGTTTGAGAAATTAGTTTGTGTGTGTTTGAAGATGAGAGAATTTGGAGAGAATTATGACGGCTTGAAGATTTAGAAGTGACAAAACAAGTAAAGCCTAATCAACATAAAGTAGATGAGTTCAATTGAGTAACAATAGCCTTTTCAGAAGTCTAATCAAACTACATATCAGTTTGAAAAGACGTTGAAGAGTGTCCCTAGAATCTAGGCACTTAATACGGTTTGGACTCCCTTTTGAACGAAACTGGTTCGTTTCATAACGGATAAGTTCAAAAGGGTTTAGTATTAAATGGGACTCTCCTATTAATCATGATCTAGATATAATTATTCCAAATTATGCAGAGTGGAGAATACGTACCAAGTACTGTTGATGAACCAGGTTCTTCACTGAGAAATCACTTGTGTAAGTCTAAACTTTCCAAGAAAATAGAGATAATACCATTAGAGATTAATGAGTCATTTTAGAACATGACACAAGCGTATACTAACTAAAGTATGAGACTGAGCAAAATCTAATCTAATTATGTACAAAATTTACAGATTTTCTAACCAACTTTTTTTTTCATTTTTCCTTCTTTTCATTTTTTTCGATTGTTAATTTGAACTGGTCCTTTTAGGTGATCTTAATCATCCCTAATTCTAATATGTTCCTTTTAAAGTGATCTCTACTTATAGCCTTTGTGAAGATGTCATATATTTTCTTGTTAGTAGCACAAAACTCCACAGTAATCAAACCCTTTTCATAGTTGTCCCTCGAAAGGTGATGCCTCACATCTATGTGTTTAATCATTTCTTGATGAACCGGGTTCTTGGTCATACTAATTGCACTAGTGTTATCACAAAATATGGGGATACAACTTACATCTATCCCAAAGTTCATTAATTGTTGTTTGATCCACAACAATTGAGCACAATATGAGGCAGCAACAATATACTAAGCTTCAACAGTAGATAAGGCCACAAAATTTGCTTTTTGGTGGCCCAAGACACAAGACATGAGCCAAGAAAGTGTGCCATACCTGAGGCGCTCTTTCTATCCACAAGAAACTAGCATAATCAGCACGAGCATATCCCACTAGATTGAAGTTACTACCTTTTGGATACCATAGACAAAGGTCAGTGGGGCCTTTTAGGTATCTCAAAATCTTCTTGACAGCAGTCAAGTGAGACTCATTTGGATTTGCCTGAAATCTAGCATAAAGGCATACACTGAAAATAATGTAAGGTCTGCTAGCAGTAAGATACAACAAAGAGCCAATCATTCCCCTATACAACTTTTGATCAACAGATGAACCAGGTTTATACTCATCCAACTTTGTAGCTGTTGCAATAGGAGTGTCAATTTCTTTGGAATCTTTTATTTTAAACCTTTTAAGCAACTCTTTTACATATATCTGGTGATAGATCATAGTTCCATTTGAATTTTGTTTAATTTATAAGCCTAAAAAGAAATTAAGCTCACCAATCATGCTCATTTCCAATTCACTCCCCATTAGCTTAGCAAATTCTTTACTTAACTTATCAGTAATTGCTCCAAAGATTATATCATCAACATATATCTGAACTACCAAGAGATCTTTACCTTTTTCTTCCAAGAATAAAGTATTATCAATTTTACCTCTCTTATAGCCATGCTCAAGCAGGAATTTTGATAATCTTTCATACCATGCTCTTGGAGCCTGCTTGAGTCCATAAAGTGCCTTATTAAGTTTGTGCACATGATTAGGACATTCATGGCTTTTGAAGCCTGGAGGTTGCTTGACAAACACTTCTTCCTTTAGATAGCCATTGAGGAAGGCACTCTTGATATCCATCTGATGGAGAGTGAATTTCATGTAAGCAGCAAAGTCTATGAGAAGTCTAATTGCTTCCAATCTTGCAACTGGAGCAAAAGGTTTTATCATACTCTATGCCCTTCTCTTAACTATATCCTTGAACCACCAATCTTGCCTTGTTCCTTGTAATTGTTCCATATCATCAAGTTTGTTTCTGAAGACCCATTTTGTGCCAATTACTTATATGCCCTTGGGTATTGGTACCAGATTCCAACGTTGTCTTCTCTCAAATTGGTTGAGTTCATCTTGCATTGTATTTACCCAGTTTGCATCCTGCAAAGCCTCAGCAATATTGTTAGGTTCAATAAGAGATAAAAAAGCATCAAAAGCACAAATATTCTTCAATGAATATATGGTTTTGATTCCAGAGGTTGGATCAGTAAATATGTTCTCAATGGGATGAGAACTTTGATACTTGTAGGGTTTCACAACCAGCCTATTTCCTCTAGATGTTCCTTCAATGTTTTGTTGCTGAGGAACAGGTTCATGGACAGGTTCCTTCAAGGTTTAAGGATCACTTCCTCTTTGTTCTGTTCACTCTGTCATGTTACCCTAGGTGGAAGGACTCGTTCCATCACCTGTTCCTTCCTCTAGTGCAGCTTTAGTTTGGGTTGTGGTTTCATTTGCCTTTCTTACCATCCCAATTTCTTCATCATCATGTTCCTACCTCTCAGAAAGAATACATGTACACTTTCTTCCACACACATATTTCTTTTGTTATAAATCTTATAAGCTTTACTATGTGAAGGATATCCCATGAATACTCCCTCATCACTTCTGGGATCAAACTTACCTAGGGAGTTTTTACCATTATTGTGCATAAAGCATTTGCATCCAAATGCCCTAAGATGGGATATGTTTGGCTTTCTCCCTTTTAAGTAACTCATATGGTGTCTTCTCTACAAGAGGTCTAGTCATGCACCTATTTATGATGTAACATGCAGTGTTTAGAGCTTCTGCCCAGAAACTATGGGGTAGTTTACTAGAAAGAAGCATAGTTCTAGCCATATCTTCAAGTGTCTTATTCTTTCTTTCAACTACTCCATTTTGTTGTGCAGTCCTAGGAGCAGAAAAGTTATGATCTATGACATGCTCATCACAAAATTCAGCATTCTCAAATTCAGTATCATGATCAGACCTAATTGATGCAAGTTGATTACCTTGTTGTTTCTGAGTTTTTCTAACAAACGAAGTGAACATGTCAAATGCTCCATCTTTAGATGTTAAAAACAATGTCCAAGTAAACCTATAGTAATCATCAACAAACACCATCACATATCTCTTACCACATCTTCTTAATGTTCTCATTGGTCCACAAAGATCCATATGGACCAGCTCCATCATCTTGGTGGTGCTTATCACTTTCTTGCTTTTAAAAGAGGATCTTACCTGATTTTCCCTTGCACAAGACTCACAAACTTTATCTTCCTTGAACTTAATATTACGCAGCCCTATCACCAAGTCCTTGGAGACTAGTTTGTTGAGTTAACTTAGACTGGCATGTCCAAGTCACTTGTTCCAAAGAAGGGGATCAATATCCAACACACCTAAGAAAGTGAGTTCATTTTCTAAAAGTGTGGAAAAATCTACAATGTATATGTTATTCACAATTTTTCCCTGCAAAACAATCTTTCCAGTGGTAAGATTAATCACAAAGCATTTGGTAGAGGTGAATGCTACCATGTTACCTCTATCACACAATTGTGATAAACTTATTAGAATGTACTTCATTCCATTTATCAAGTAGACATTCTCAATAGAGTGAGAATAAGTCTTACCTACCTTTCCAACCCCAATGAACTCACCTTTTTTCCCATTTCCAAGAGATACATTACCTCATTTAAGATCCTCAAGTGAAAGGAACTGGTTCTTGTTTCCTATCATGTACTTTGAGTAGACATTATCCATGTACCATATTTGGCTGCTCCCCTTCACTTGGACCTCAGTTTCCTCATCAAATTCTCAAATGGCCATAAGCGCTTTCTCATTCCCATCATCATCATCTGAGCTTTCTCCCCAAGCAGCGACCACAACCTTGATTGATCCTTTGCTTTTCTTGGGTTGTACCTGTTCCTTATTCATGTTCCTTTGTTCAGCTCTTTCGTTCTTCCATTCAATTTCCCAATGAGGACAGTTCTTGATGTGGTGATCAGTTTTCCCACGCTTGTAGCATCCGTCGTTGGTTTGCTTTTCAGGAACTTTTGACTTGTTGTAGCTTTCCACTTCTTGAAGGACCATTTCCTCTCCTCGGGTAATTCTTGAAGTCCTTGGTGATCATAACCATTTCATTATCTTCCAGATCAGAACCTTCAGTGATTCTGAGTGCTAGGCTCATTTCCTTATTAGGTACATCCATTTTCATGGTTTGTCTCCTAAGTTCATAGACATTAAGATTTCCAATTATTTCATCCAGTGGGAGGGTGGCAATGTTTTTTGATTCCTGAATGGCAGTTATTTTTCTCTCCCTAGTAACAGGCAAAACCCTTGTCAAAATCTTCTCGACCGTATCTTCTTCGGGAATAATCCTTCCAAGAGACTTTAGTTCATTTTTCAATGTAGTGAACCTTGTGTACATCTCTTGAATGTTTTGTCCTTCATTCATAGTAAAGTTCTCATATTGAGAATACAGTAGAGTTTCTCTGCATCTCTTCACCTGAGGTGTTCCTTTATGAGCCACTTGCAGAGTGTCTCAAATTTCTTTAGCAGTGGTACAACTTTGGATTCTATTGTACTCAACTGGACCAAGTCCACAAACAAGCCATTTTTTGGCTTTGAAATTCTTCTATTTCTTCAAGTCCTCAGCAGGGCAGTCAGCTCTTATCTTTGGCACATCTACTCCTTCAGCATTTTTCTTCAGGGTTTCCAGTGGACCATCGGTTAAAATATCCCATAGCTCATAGTCCTCTCCTAATCACTCATCCTGTTTTTCCACCAATAGTAGTATTGGTCGTTGAAGAGTGGTGACCTAGCAGTGGATTTCCCTTCCCAGTTTCCAGGTGGTGCACTCATCTTGATCTTCTCCTAAGGTGTTAGTCTCTTTAAGGATAACCCGCTCTGATATCAATTAATGTTTTATACGTCATTGTCACACAAGAGGGGGTGATTTGTGTGGTGTCTTATATTCGCATGCACTGATTATAGAAGGACCGGGTTCTTCTACGTGTTCCTTATACTACTGTTGCGAAAATAGTAAATACGGAAAGTAAAGAACACAAGTAATTTACGTGGAAAACACCCGGCTCAAAAAGTGAAAAAAACATGACCTACTACTCAGTAGGATTTTCCGCAACACTTCACTAAATCAATGAGCCAAAATAGCATTTACAAAACTCTTTGTAAACCTAAAGATTAACTCTAATCCCGTTGTGGCAACCGACCTCTAATTGTTGTGATAACTTCAAGTTAACTCTAACTTGAATACTCAGAGTACCTATTACATTTGCTTTTAGATAAAGCTAAAAGGTAAAATTTGAAAATTACCTACTACAATTGAACTAGAATAAAAGACAGACACTTGGAACTGGTTCTTCTATCTAGTTTATGTAGCTTCTGGTTCGCACTCTTGAATCACACAAGAATTGCTTGCAAAATGCCTTGCTATTTTGCTCTCAACTCACGTTTAACTTCTGCTTTCATGAGTACCTGTAAAATGAAAACATCCTGCAATGTATAGAGTTAGTAGATTAAGAAATAACTAGAGTTCTAATTCTACTCTTCCTTGGTGGAAGAGTTCTAGTTATCTTCAAATTCTAACTCCTCTCTTATCTTGGATAGTGTTCTCTTTGAGTAAGGAGTCATTCTCCTTATCAATTATGCAACTTTTTCGACCAGGAGATATCAGATATAATAAGTTAAGCTTATCTCCCTCACGTGCATCCTTTATGCTCGAATCTGCTCGTATATGTGTACACAGGGGATGGACCTGGTTCATGCCTGAGTTCCTTTGTCAATTTTCAAAACAAACTTCACTTGTACCAACCCAGGTTGATGGCCAACCTTTGCTTTTCAAACCACTACAATAAATTACTGTAAATATGGTAATAAGGTTAAAAGAGAAAGGCACAGATTAAACAACATGTTTCCACTTATGAACATATTGTTAGACCTCCGCCAATTGAAGCTCGACTTGACAACAAGAGTGTTGTCATGGGGCAGCATGAGTGTTGCCAAACTAAGATGCATGAGCAGCACCAAAACAAAAATGGGAAACGGGCAAGTGATGGTCGAGGCTTTGACGGAGGCGAGGCAGCTTGGCAAGGGCTTGACAATGAGTTGCGGGCTAAGGATGACACTTGATCAAGGCAAAGGCATGAGGCATTGATACCAAGGAAAGGCAAAAACGAAGTGGCAAAGACATGCTAAAGTGCAACGGGAAGGCGGTGTGCGGACAGATTTGGCATGGCATTGAGTAGCGGCAAAGGGGCCAAGTTTGTGGGCATTGGCATAAGCAAAATATGGCTACAATGCAGCTGAGTACAAGGTATTGGGGCCTGATTCAAGCCAAGGCAAGAAATTGGGCAGCAAGCTTCAGATTGACCAAGTCAAGGGCGGTTATCGGCACATGCTGTGCACATGGACATCAATTGAACTTTGCTAAACTGATGGCAACAGTGGTTGCACGTTTTTGGGCCATGATCCCACTATTATTTAGCATGATTTACATGATACTAGTAGTTGGGGGTTTTCAACTACACTAGGCTAAAATAGTGGGTTGAGTGGGCAAGTGTCTAAGCCTAAAAATGGGCAAAGTGGTTGTCTCATATTGTTATAAATGGGCAGCACCATTATGCTTTTGAAAAGGAGAAAAAAAAAACGTGTAAGAGTACACTTTGAGAGTTAGGAAAGAGTCCTAAGTCTGGTTTTCAAGAGTGAAAACACCTAAGGCTAAGAGTAGTCTTGTGAGAAAATTTTGAGGTCAAGAGTGATCTTCTTTTGTACACGGATGTACCTTGAGTTGAGTTTTTTTGTATGCTCGAATTAAATACAAAGGGAAAGAAATTTTTTGAATATTGTGCCTTTTGTTCTACTTTACTTTCTGTTGCCTTTATTATATTTCGTTGTCTAAACATTCCTAAAACTTACTACGTTGAAAGCTGCCTAAAAATAATCTAAGTCCAATATCGCTGGAATTTTGGCTATGTTGGAGCAGGCTGAAGTCAAGTGTGATACTTGGTAGCTGCGCAGGCTGTTTTGGAGTGACATAAAACGCGTCCGTGACACATACCACGGTTTTGCTTTAGGAATATCGAATGAACCATTGTGCCTTCATTGTATGTCAATTGCGATATTTTTATTTGACTTAGTAAAAGAGTCCTGCATCAATTAGGTTAGGAGTGTTTGGACCAAATAATGAACTATGGATGTGTGATAGTGATAATTAAATCAAATTCCAGGATTTTCTTTTTATGTTTTTTCATGAAGATTAACTTTGATTACTAGCAATTTTTCTTTCCCAATGAGAATTATAAACCCAACTCCAAGTAAGTACTATGGTTTGATTTGATAGGCAGTTAATGTTGAATTTACTCCTATTAAGATTACTTATTCCCTTGGGCTTGAAGGAAGGAATAAATGTTAACTTGCTAAACTTGTTCAATATGCTTTACTTTAACTTGTAGGAGTAAGTAATGATTTCTAATGTAACTTTTAGCTTTTCTTATTTTTGAGTCACGGCTCCTTTTCATTTTGTCCTTGAGCCGAGGATTTTCGATAACAGCCTCTATAGGTCAATGTCTATAGGTCAATGAGGTAAAAGTAAGGTCTGCGTACACTACCTTCTTCATACTTACTTGTACAATTATACTAGACATGTTGTTTGTGTTTTCTTTTCTTATCTTGGAGAAGAAAAGGTAACACGTACTACATATTCTAATTAAGAGAGAATTTTTTGGATGAAAAATTTCAGGACTTCAACCTTGAAAATGTCATAGGATTGATCAAAATTAATAACGGACGGTACCATCACATTTATATACTAGCATTATTTTCTTTTATATTTTCTACTGATAATTTTCTAAAAACCCCGAAATGAAATCTTTATTAAAAAAGAAAAACTCATAGAGACAGAATGTAAGCGACAAAATTTCCATTACTCCACCAATTAACACTGAAAAACTGTGTAAGATCCAACGTCCTTTTTGTTTATTGCACAGGACACGATTACATGCATGAACTCTCAACATCTTTGAATATAAAAAAATTAAGCAAAAGCAGAAGCTTCTCGTCTCAAATCTCTGTAGAATCTTGAAATGAATTCATCAGCTTTCTCATCTACATGACTGTTATTCTCACCATCTCCTATAGGAAAAGGCGAATCAGTTACCCTTAATTGCCTCACCGTAGGAGTTCTTCCAAATCCAGGCAAAGCAGGTGACGCTGTTTCACTCTGAATCATCTCCAGCGCCTTCAACACAGCAGCGTTTACCATAAAAACGTCGTCGTCAGTAGCAGGTGCATGGTGATGAGTATGCTTATTACGCTTGTTGAGGTTAAAGGGAAGGTGAAAAGCAGGGCTGTTACTGCAGCTAAACTCGTAGTACTCTTTGGAAGATGGGGTGGAGGAAGGACATTGGTGGCCGCCGGTATTATTATTATGGTGGAACATGAGATTTTGAATGGCGGCTTTGCTAGCAAGCTTGCCACGCTTCATTAATAAGTTGATATCAAACATTAACTTTCTCTTTGATAAGCCTTTTCTTAGCATGAAAAAAGCCACACGGGCTATTTTCCAGAACTTTTTTGCTGTTACTGGCAAATTCTGATCCATTTTTCTGTCTAACTCTCGATTTTTGACGTGCAGACTTCTTTTTTGGATTTTGAGTTTTTGGTTGGTTAATTTAAGAGATCAAAGAAAGCTTTTGGGTAGAGTTTGTAGAGATGTGAGTTTATGTGGAAGCAATATATGAGTGGTCTATATATAGGGGGCTTCATTTAAAGGAAGAGGATGCAGTGAAGTAATCTTTATAATGTTTAAGTTAAAGTCGACACGTTCGAGGGCACGGACCACAGATACTAAGAGTTGATTCAATATTCTATTGGTTCAATTATTAAAGGAGGAGGTGCTGATTTTCTAGAGCTTTAAGAGAGTCTTTTATAAGTCATTGTCGCTCATCAAATAAATTTGCCATTTTTTCCTCTCCTTTCACATGGATTAATTGCAAATTTGAGGCCAATTGATATTTGGAACTCATTTTACCTTTTCCAGTGCTAAACTAGCTGTCAGCTATAGGAAATATTAATTACCTGAACAATAAAACATTAAAGAGAAATTATTTTAAAAGGAAAAACATGTTTCAGCAATAATACAGTACATTTACATATGTATATCAATCCTTAAACGCAAGCGGAAAGCCAACATAAACTTGTTCTTAAAATCAGTATAGTCAAAGAGCTGGTTCGGAAGAAACAATAGTACATGTTGGCTTTTATGCGTACGTGGCCTATTTCTTGCTAGGATACGTGCATTATTGACTTTGTCTTCCTCATATAGTTCTAAAGCTATAATTGCTTTAATTATGTACTCTATAAATAAAAGCTATAACAATAGCTTTAGAAGGCTGCTGAAGGTAGGTAGGGAAGCTAAGGTGCATAGAAAAGGAGGCTTTCTGTTGAGATTACCATTCATCTTTTTCATGCCCAACACTTACCCAATGTTACCGTCCCATTCAAAAATAAAGTGGTCCATTACGGGCAGAGAAATTTTGTCAAAGTTGTTCACGATTTAATAGGTATATATACATATAAATTAATTTTTGACTTATACAAATAATTAGTTTTTTTATATATACAATATTTTTTTTCGCTGTGTGACTAGACCAAGCGATTTCTTAAATATCAACATAATTGTCATTCGGTCTTTAACTTTCAGATAACATGTTAGAATTTTGCAGTTTCCTAGCTAGGAAATATAACGACTGAAGCAAAGCTTGATATATTAAAATGAGTAAAGCTGAAACAATATCATTCATTCTCCCTTTTAGTTAAAGGAACTTCACTTATCCAACAATACTGCAGCTCAGAAACGTGAAGATGCTAATTAATCTAAAAGCTTGAGACCTTTCAATTTGAACTCATCAGAATATAACATCTGGCCTTCAATTATTGTTGAACCACAAAATGGATTAGGGGTCACATAATAGTATCCACTACTCATACTAAATGTGCATTTTTTTATAGTTTGTTTGTTGTTTTTTCTCTTTTTATCTATTTTGCTTAACGTACTGTACAAACTCCTTCCTCTATCATTGAACACAACTTTTGGGGAGGGCTGTACCCTCTAGCCTCCCCACCACCCACACCACCTTTTTCCTTTTCGTTCTTTAATCTCTTTCTTCTTTTTTAACCTTGTAATGAAATGAGGAAAACCAGTACTAAAAGCTGACAACCAGAAAGCCAAGCATTTTTGAAAATGCGCAGTACAGTTGGCTGAAGTGAAATAGGCATGGTAATTATCACACTCCTAAAAGACCTCAATGCACATAACACTTTTCAGGAGAGAGGGAGAAAATAAGAAACAAATAAAAGGAAAATACACAGGCTAGGTAGTTGTGGCAAAAAAGTGTAAAAAAAGAAAGCGCCCACCGTGGGGGTCGAACCCACGACCACAAGGTTAAGAGCCTTGCGCTCTACCAACTGAGCTAGACGGGCTTGCTGTGTGTCTTTCCAATGAAACTTTAATGTAATGCGACTCTAGTTTACTTTCAAATATTAGCCTTTCGTTGATCATCTTTTATGACACAAGCATTTATCCTCTGGAGATCCAGATTTATGCACAAATTTACTAGGACAATGAGTATAAAAATATGTTCAACTTATGCCTAGGTGCTTGCTCATCTGAAAATATAGTTTGATGACTTTCCTATAATTAATTGTATTATCGATCGAGTGATATTCTGTACAGTTAACGCTTATAAATGTGGGCACTTCCACTTGGGAGGGAAGATGAGAATAGAACAGAAGTGTGCATACTGGCATGGGCGACTTTCCAGCCATGTCCCATGACTCCTTGTACGTGTCCTGGTGTCTTGGCAAGCCTTCCAACACTTAGCGGCATGGACGGCCCCGTGGTCTTGGTTGCGCCAAGTGACAAGTGCGCATGTGCCTCTGTTACCCCACCGATATCCCTCGCCAGCACCCCACGCGCAAACCGTGATGTCAAAGACAAGGTTGCTGAGAACGGACATGTTTCTACCTTGTAGAAATTAAGTCTTTTTCATTGTAAATATAAAGTAGTTTTATTCCATGTACTTCCATTATGTTCCTCTAGCTTAGTTAGGTCAAGTCTTGTAACTTTGGTTTTTTTTCTAAGCACTATTAGGAGATCAAGCAATCAAAGTTTCTAGCAACCAAACAATTCTTTGGTGTCTCTTCCCCTGGGCACCGTCTTGCTTTTATGTAACATCTTTCATTAATTAATGCAATCAAGCTTTCTTTCATTCTCAATTCTCATTTATGTTCTTTTTTTACATTAGTTTTTTCGTACGGCACTGACAATCTCATCTAGCGCATGAAGGGAATCTCAGTTGGCAAACAGTAACTGCAGGAATCTCAAGAAGGCGTCGTGTAATAATACACGTAACAGCAATTTGGTTTATGGTTATTTCCGCAAGCAATTATAGGTGTAACAGTGCAAGCATTGTGGTCTGCAAAGTTTTTGCATGAAAAGTGTTTAGAATTTTATAAACCTAAAAAGAAAAGTAACTCCAAAAGCTAAAGGGACTCATCCAATAAGAAAGAAAATTGAGGTTTTTTTATTAGTGCTCAATTATTGAACTCTTAGATTCCACAAATCAAATCTTTCTTTCCAACTTTCCTTTTCTTTATTCTTTTAATTATGAAGTTTGCTAGTAGCAAAATAGACATATATACTAGAAAAATAGTGGACCCTCAGATTCACTTGGCTTCCAAAAGTTAAGGCACTCATCCAAACCTCTTTCCGAACCTGCTGATAAATTAAGGAAGAGAAATACAATAGAAAGCCAATAAATCTACTCATATGTGGCCATGTATTGACCATTTGATTTCTAAAACTTGGCACAATCTGAAAGAAAAACAAGAAGTGCAAGCTTTTCCCTTTTTTTTATTAAAATTATTCTTCAACTTCCAGATAATGTACTTGAATTTCTCATTTTCTTCGTCTAGCAGGAAAACACACGAATGCCAAAGATCTAATATATATATATATATTAAAATAAGAAAGTTTACATTATCGTTAAGTCAAGTGGCAAGCTACTATAAAGCTACTTGACAATCTTAAAGAGTTTGTGGGAGATTGTCAAATAAGGAAATAGCACTTAAAACTATATATGAAATGCCATTTATTGAAATTAAATTGAAATAAGAATTCTTTTTTTTTTAAAATAAAGTTCAATCACTGTACTAATATTTTCTAACTGAATTTTTTATTTGGAAAGTAAAGAATTTTGATTAATAGTATTTGGATTCCTTTTCTAATATCGAGTGAGAAGAACATATCCTACCGTAATTTAATGTGCAATTTTAATTTATTTTAAAAATTCAATACTTTTTAATGAGTTGAAGATATATATATTTTAAGGTTTTATCCTAGAGTTCAGAATGTGGATATATTTAATAATTTATTTATTTTATAATGAAAAATCCAGAGTATCCATTTTACACTAAGTTTTCTGAATTTTAAACAAGTATACAGTAAAAATATTTTTTTTAAAGGCTAAAAGCTTCAAAAAAAATAAAAATACCATAATATTTAATAATAAAAATACCGTAATATTTTGGTGAAGTACTATATAGTTTGATGATATGCACTTTTATTTTTATCTATTATTGAATAAAACACTAAATTAAAAAATCTAATAATTACTAGAAGTTTAATAATAAATATGCCGTAATATTTTGGTGAAATACTATATAGTTTGATCATATGCACTTTTATTTTTGTCTACTATTGAATAAAACACTAAATGAAAAAATAAAATAAAATATCATACTTACTAGAGGAAATAATTTAGAAAGAGGGGGATAAAGATAGTTTGAGAGAATTTATACTTTGAATTAATTTACATGATAAAATAAAGCAATTAAATAACTAATACTCAAAAATATTATTGATAAATTCAACTATTATATAGTGAAATATTAAAAATAAAAATATTATTTTAAGAGAAAGAAAATCATATTCATTATAGTATATTATAATAGAAGTAGCAGATAGGGATTTAAAGTAGCTGACAATCTAATAAAAAGTTAAGTAATAATATAACCATATTAAGTAACGGGTAACGCAATAACAACAGACAAAGAACAAAAAATAGAGATTCTTTTTTTGTAAACAAATGATATAATTGTAGATATATAGAAGGATTAGACATTTAAATTTGATATAAGAAAGCTTTTCAAATTTTTACAAGAAAAAACATATTATATGGATAATATCGCGCAATTGAAAACATAATTTACAAACCTAAAATTTAAAATATTTACAATGAAATAACGCCAAGAAACAAATTAACAATATAAAAATGTAATTATAATTGTCATGTAGTTAAGTTATAAAAAAAATTAAAGTCATAACTCTATACGAAAACAAAAGGAAAAAAATTAATTGCTTATTGCACATATACTAAATAATAATTACCAAAAGTGTAGATTTATGGAAAATAATAAAAGAACGTCTTCATTTAAACTTTGGCATATTTCAAAAGAATTAGAAAAATAATATGATAATTTTTATATTATAGATACAATATGAAATGTGAAAAATAATTAAAATATTGTACGATAGAAAAAAATGTATATACGGGTGAATAGAAGTAATGTGAAGGGGTCTATACTTTAAATTTGCTTAACAAATAATTAAATAGAAAAAATAATATTATTCATAAATTTGAACAAAACAATTGGAGCTACGAAACAAAAGAATAAAGTTAAATTAAATTTTAGGGGTAACACAAAACTATATTCATTGTTTTATACTATAATTAGAGTAATTAATAAGGACATTAAGTAACACTATAAGCTAATAAAAAGTCACATGGCAATATAGCAAGTGTGCATTATCCCAAAGGTATCATTTAAATTGTTACAAAAATATGACTTTAGTTGTGTGGTTAAAATTGAGGTAACTAGAAAAATTATTAAGTAAATTACGATCCAACTGTTTTATAAGTTGGTAACTCCCAAAAGTTAGAATATATTGGTTGTTAATAAATTATCATGTATTAATTTGTCACTGTGTAATTTTAGGTTGGTAGAAGTTAATGGTGATGTGAGAATTATTATGTTGAGATAATAATATAATATATTTTTATTTGTTATTACTTTATATAGTATGACTTCACTAAGTTTCAATATAGATGAGATAGTTTAACTTGGAACGATATTTAAGAACGAAAAAGAAAACTTTTGAAACTTACGATCCTAATAGTTTTGTGGGGCCGTGATATTGCATGGGTGTAAGAACTTCTCATTACATGTAAATGAATAAAATAAAAAATTTAAAGTTAAATTATTTTAAATACAGGTCATTCTTTTGGAACATACTAATACGAAAAATATTTTATGTAAATTGAAAGGGAAGGAGTATTTAAATTTTGAATCATATTGTATTTTTATTTGTTTGTATCATCGACTATATATGGGGTTATACTATTTAAATTTATGTCAATAGTTATTCAGATTTTTTGTTCTTTTTCATTTATAGAATTTAGCAGGATCATAATATTATTCGCATATCGTGCGGGTACTAATAGTAGTTAATTAAGTAAAGCTGAAAGAGTATAATTAAGATCTAATTAAATGAGTAAAGCTGAAACAGTATCATTTATACATTATACTACCTCCATGCACATCGTTTTGTAGCAATTGAAGACGTTTTGTTTTCAATTGAACACATAATGGATTAGGGGACAAATTATTATATCCACTAGTGGTACACATAACTGAAAATGCAGTTTCTGATGTTTGTTTAACTTATTATAAATTAATCCTATTCCTCCTTTATAATCATGAGCAGCTCACAAATCTGTTCTTTATCTCTCTTCTTCTGGTGTTGGTTATTTATGCAAATTAGAGATGAAAGAGAACATTCAACCCAAAAGATACTGACATCCAATATTTGAAATTGCAAGAAAGTTATAGCTAAAGTGAAACCAGCATGACAACCACACTGATCTAGTAGACCTCAGCGCAAGGTATTTTTCACAATGTGGAAAAGAAAAGCAAAAAAAAAAAAAAAAAAAAAAAGAGAAGAAATGAAGATCAAATTTGAATGGTCTTGCCAAATTACCAAATAAAAAGATCTTTACACAAATAGTCGCCGAATTCATTATTTACTTTTCATATATATGGGTTATGCACATATTATACATCTCCTAACTATTTTTAGTTTAAGCGATTGTGAGTGTAGCTATTTAGGTCAATTTTTCAAATAAAAATGACCCATTACAAGCTTGCAAAGTACGAGGTGAACTTAAAGGCCCATGGGTTTTAAAGGCCGACATTCCTTTTGGGGCCATTCAATTCTATCTTCAACTTACAGAGGCCTATATTTACACTTGGTTAGTTGGAAGTTGGAACTAGTGGCGGTAAAATAGTTTGAAAAATAGAAAAGGGCCAATTATGTCCTTATACTATTGAAAAAAGTCACAATATTATCCTTCGTTATGCTATCAGTTCAAATATATCGCTAACAATATACTATCGGTCCAAATATATTTTTAACGTTGTAAAAGTGGTACAAACCTACCCTTCCCCCATTAACGGCCTCCCTATGACCCTATGAACAAATTGTATTGCTACCTCACCATTTCACCCCGTTTGCAGCTACCACGTTCAATGACTTTGAAGTTCTATTATTATTTTAAAGACTCCACTGCCTCAACTTCCCTCTTGCTTTTCAAAATACCTATTGTTTCTCAGGCTGACCCTATAATTATAGGTACCTTTCACTGGACCTTTTTTGTGTTTTATTTTGCATTTCGTTGTGTTGCCGCTAAATTTACAAGACCTATTTAGGAAAAATTTAGTAGTTTTATATTAACGTAAAACGTAAAGAGAGAGAAAATGGTAGTCTTCCAGAAATGTGGTTGAAGAGAAAGAAACAAAAAAAATATTAACTCTCATGTCTAGGTTGTTTTTCTTTCTCACCATGGTCAATGTTGAAACCGTAAACTAGTTTGTCTGTACCTTTGCTTAGTTTTTTATATAAAACAAAATGTATTTTTATCCGTATAAGCATGAATTGTGAATAGAAAAATCAAAATTTTCTCGGTTCACATTGTTTCATATTATCTTTAGTTGTTAGCATTTCTTTTGGTATAGTTTGTTTGCATATTTATGATATGTGATTTTTCTTCAAATGAAAGGGAAAGAAAGGTTGTGGGGAAGGGATGAAAATGGTAGTGGAATGGTGAGGTGACAATGAAATCTGGACATAGGGGCAATTAACGGAGGAATGGTAGGTTTGTACCTCTTTTATGATGTAAGGGATTTATTTGGATTGATAGTATGATGTTATGAGTATATTTGGACTGATAGTATAATGTAAAAGTGCAGGGGGGGGGGAGATGAATTGACTATTTTTATTTTTATTCCTTATCAGTTGACTAGTTTTGCAATTAGTCGACTAGTTATGATAGCGAGATAATAATGCAACAAAATATAAAAGCAGTAATAAATATGCATGAATTAAAGACACCGAAATTTTATACTGGTTCGGATTCAATGTGAATCCTAGTCCAGTCCCCTTGGGTTGCAAGGGTGTTCTCTTTCAGTGAATGATGTTCTCGAGTATACAATGGTGGTGTAGTTTGCACCAATGGCTAAGTTTTAGTGACACTCGTTTCTCTTTGATACAATGTCTCACCAATGGTTTTCTCTCTTTCTTCTCTAACTTGTTACACAACAGATCTTAAAGGAGCTACAATGTTTGTATGTAGTAGAACAAAGAGAGGGTAATTGGTTGGATCAAAGTATATCTTCTAAGGTACAAGAATGGGTTTAAATACCGTGGAAAAAGCTTGATTGCTGAAGAGATTTTGCCAACCCAAGAGATTTGATCCTTGGAAAGAAATTGATTCTTTCCAAGAGTAAGGTTATTCTACAACGACTAGGGCGGAAGACGATGCGGTGGAACTTCCTTTGATGGCGCCGAAATCTTTCTAGAATCTTGGTCTTTCCAGATTTAGCTGCATGATTGATTTACTTCCAGATTCTCGATATCTTTGATTGATTGATTTCTTCAATCTAGCCTCAATCTATTATGTCAATCTTCATTTATTTCCTCAGTCTTGGATGCAATCAGCGATCTTATTAAATTCAGTCTATTCCGTCAATCTTTAGTAATTCCTTCAATCTTGGATGCATTCAGTGATCTTATTTGATTTTTCCCTTCAATCTTGAGCACGTTTCAGAGGTACCTACATACAACAAATATATTATTTGCATCATTAAAATCAGTTCTAACATAATGGAGGGAAATATTAGACCTTTTCAATAGTATAAGGGTGAGCAAATCACAAAAAATAGTTATCCACCCGTATCATTCACTAAAAATGGTTTGGATAATGAAATTTTTAAAAATTGGTCAAATATGGATAAGAACCATATTATCAATTTAGAAAATGGATAACTAATGAGTTTAAGTTTTACATTTGTAAAGCCTCAAATTGGGGATTCCTCAAGTTTGGGAGAGTAGAAATTCTCCCAAAAGTGATCACATTCAAAAAGTCATGGATAATATGGCTTTTCATATTATTTGCCGGTTAACCCATTTTTTATCCGTATTAAATTTGGGTCAAGTTGAATAATTTATTCATTTTTTGCATTACCCGTTTTTTACCCGACCCATATTTGACCCGACACGCATGTTTTCCACCTCCGCATCTGCGCCAACCCCACCGCACCTGCGGCAATATCCTCGCAAGTGCGATTACACCAGCAACAGGACAACTTCAACAATTCTCCAAACCTCAAACTTGATCTGTTAACCACCCGAAACAAACCCGAGGCCCTCGAGACCTCAACCAAACATGAAAACAAGTAATATAACCTCATACGAACTTAGTCGAACCTTCGAGTCACCCAAAACAACACCAAAATACCAAATACCCTCGGATTCAAGCTTAAAAACTTCTAAACTTCCTAATTCTGCAAACAACGCCGAAACCTATCAAACCACGTCTGAATGACCTCACATTTTTCACACACGTCACAAATGACACCACAAACCTACTCCAACTTCCGAAAATCCATTCCGACCCTGATATCAAATTTTTCACTGCCGACCAAAATCGCCAAATTTTCAACTTTCGTCAATTCAAGCCTAATTCCACTACGGACCTCCAAATCACATTCTGTACGCGCTCCTAAGTCCAAAATCACCTAACGGAGCTAATGAAACCATTAACATTCAAATTTGAGATTGTTTACACATAAGTCAACATCTGATTGACTTTTCCAACTTAAGCTTCTAAATAAGAGACTAAGTGGCTCAACTTACTCCGATACCACTCAGAACCTGAACCAACTAACCCGGTATATTATAATATAGCTGAAGACATAAAAGGAAGTAGAAACGGGGGAAACAGGGCTATAACTCTCGAAAGGACCGGCCGGATTGTTACAATTAAACAGAAATCTGATGGTTCTCTGAGCGTTTTAAAGCTTGTTTAGTGGCTCAAAGATATAAACAACAACATGGACTAGACTATGATCAAACATTTAGTCCACTGGTGAAACCAGTCACCATATGCATTGTCACTGCTCTTGCGGCATCTAAAGGTTGGTTAATTCACCAATTAGATGTTAAGAATGCCTTTTTGGACGGCACTCTTAATGAACTGGAATATATGAAACAGCCTCCTGGCTTTGTTCGCCCAAACTTTTCAAATCATGTTTGTCGGTTGAACAAAGATCTCTATGGCTTAAAACAAGCTCCTAGGGCATGGTTTCATCGTTTTACTTCTTTTCTTCTTTGTCATGGTTTTAAAAATAGTAAATCTGATTGTTTTCTCTTTGTCTACAAAACTACTTCTGATATTGCTATTTTATTTCTCTATGTCAATATTTTCCTCCGGGGTAGGGGTAGGGTCTGCGTACATTCTATCCTCCCCAGACCCCACTAGTGGAATTCTACTGGGTGGTTGTTGTTGTTGTACTTCTCTATGTCAATGACATTCTTGTCACTTCGTCTTCCTCCCTCTTGCTTTCTTCTTTTATTCACATTCTTAAAGGAGAATTTTCTATGAATGATTTAGTAAAAATAAATTATTTCATCGGTATCTCTATCACACCACGTGAGGGTGGTTATTTTCTTTGTCAATCCAAGTATATTCAAGATCTACTTCATCGTGCAAATCTTCTTTTTTCCAAACCCGTCCCGACTCCCAGCTCTCCTAAGACGTCATTGCACACTAATGACTCTCCTTCTTTTTCTGATCCTACCCTTTATCGTAGTCTTGTCGGTGGATTGCAATATTTAACCTTTACTCATCTCGACATTGCCTTTGCAATCAATCAAGTTCCTCAATTCATTCATTCTCCTTTGAATATTCACTACACTATTGTAAAGCGCATTCTACGTTATTTATATGGTTCATTATATCATGGGTTGTTTATCAGTGGTGGCTTTGTTGACCGTCTTGAGTGCTACAACGATGCAGATTGGGCAGGTTGTCCATCTACTCAACATTCTACCTCGGCTATCTATCTTTTTCTTGGGCCTAATCTCGTATCATGGTCATCCAAGAAACAAAATGTTGTATCCAGATCTAGTGCTGAAGCGCAGTACCGCGCAGTTGCACATGCTGCAGCTGAAATAACTTGGATGCAGCCACTTCTACGAGATCTTCACGTACAAGTTTCATCCACTTCTATTATTTATTGTGACAATGTCAGTAGTATTTATCTCTCTCAGAATCCTGTGCAACATGCTCGCACCAAGAAAATTGAGATCGATATTCATTTTGTGCGTGAGAAAGTTGCTTCTGGAGATTTTCAAGTCCAATACGTTACTTCCAATGATCAGTATGTTGATTTGTTGACAAAGGCTCTCCCTTCTGTATTGGTAAAATAGACATCACACGTGTAATATCTTCGATGATAAAGCATTCTACGTGGACCAATGAAAAAGTGACAGTTGGATGAGAGTTTAGAAAGAGGTACGGAACAAAGAGGTACGAGGTAAAACACCCAGAGACAATTAGAAGCGGGAGCTCTAATCTAATTGAGGAGTTGAATAGGCACGGTCAGAATGAACCAGGGCAGATTCTAAGATCTTCAATCAATGAGCCAAACGTTACAGAATCTTCACGCAACAGTTACGATTATCTATTGTAACGTTACATTAATGATATAAATAATCATTAATGCTCAATCATTAAGAAGAGTAGATGTTATATTAAGAAATTCCCTATAAAAGGGAGTAGGATCCACTTGTATGGACGCGTTCAAACCACTATTGGAATATATTTACATTTCTGCGCTCTTATTATTTTCTTATTTTACAAGTCAAATATCTATTCTTAGTGAATTTTCTTGGTTATCAAAAGCATCTGTACTTCTTAAAATAGCTTTGACTAAAAATTCGGTTCTTTGGTTAAACAAATTGATTCCGTTGCTGGGACTCTGATAATCCATTTTTGCATTCCAAAATTATCTTTACTGAATCATGTCGAACACCAACGACAACAACCAACAAGAAACTGGAACTCCAGTTCCATCGCCTCAGGGAACTCCACGAGGGTCAAGGGATAACTCCCCGGAAAGATCCACAACCCACAACAATGACCAGGTTGGAAATGAACAAACTGGAGAGCAAGACATTGTGAAGCAGATAGTTGTTGAATATGTGAGTGAAGCTCTTCAGGCTTTCGTATGGGGGTTACCAACTATACCACCTACGCCTCCTCCAAACAACACTACAACTGTGGAAAATCCACAGTCTGGACTTGCTAATTCTGGATGTAGAGGCACTCCAAACGAATCCTTGAGGGAAGACCAAGTATGTATAATAATTCAAATTTGCAATCTTTAATACTAACCCTTCAGAAACAGGTGAAGGAACAAAACGATCGTATCGAGCAAATTCCTGGCGTACCACCTGTCATTAAGGGGATTGATATTGACAAATACTCTCAACAACCATGGAAGCCAAGTGCAGCACCTCTGCCTATTCCCAAAAAAATTAAAATGCCTAATATACCAAAATATGATGGGACAAGTAATCCACGTGACCATGTGACTGCATTCACCACGGGAGTAAAAGGCAACGACTTGACTAAGCAAAAATCGAGTTCGTGCTGGTCAAAAAGTTTGGAGAGACACTTACCAAAGGAGCACTAACGTGGTATTCTCTCTTACCCGATTCTTTTCCTGAGCTTGCAGATTCGTTTATAAAAGCACATTCTGGTGCACAAAAAATGGAGAATAAAATGGAAGATATATTCAAAGTAAAACAAGAAGATGCAGAGTTGCTTCGTGAGTTCGTAGACAGGTTCCAACAGGAAAGGATGTTGTTACCAAGAGTGCCTAGCAATTGGGCAGCTATGGCATTTGCAAGCAACTTGAACGAAAAAAGCTCCGAAGCCACGAGCAGACTCAAAGAAAGTTTGCGTGAATTTCCAGCTACGACATGGAATGATGTTTATAATAGGTACAACACTAAATTACGAATTGAAGAGGATACCATAGCTCAATCAAAAGCAAAAGGCAGGACGAGTTCTAGGCGCTCAAAAGCAGAGAGGAGAACTAGTAAAAACATGTACGAGCCATATATGGGACCTTCGGGATGAGAATCTCGTTCAAAATTTGAAAACACCAGGCCTGATCACAGACCGTCAAATAGAGTTTCAAGATCATCATCATCTAGATCCAGAAAGGATCGAGATGAACGAAATAGAGGTAATAACACGTATGCAAGAATTGGAGACTACAACTTCAATGTAAGTACTTCCGAGTTAATTACTGTATTAAGCAATATGGGTGATAAAGTTCGATGGCCCAAGGAGATGAGATCAAATCCAAACAGAAGGAACCCAGACTTCTAGTGTGAATTCCACAATGATCACGGGCACAGAACATCATACTGTAGGTTACTTCAAGGTGAGGTAGAACACTTATTAAAACAAAGTTATCTAACAGAATTGTTTAGTGAAAAAGGTAAGCAAGCATATATGAAGAACATGCAGGAGCCTCCAAAACCACCGTCTCCGAAGAGAAGAGTAGGTTAATGGCGTGACCTATACCGCAGCAAAAAAGACAACGAAGTTCACAATAACCCACGAGAAGCAGATTTGTGAAACCTTGGAGGCTGATAGCATAACATTTGACAATGCAAATGCAAATGGGTTATTGATCCCACATAACGACGCACTGGTAATATCTTTACTTATAGATGACACTAACGTGAAAAAAGTATTGATTGATCCAGGTAGTTTGGTTAACATCATTCTACTAAGAGTGGTGGAAGAGATGCTAATGGGAAACCAAGTAATTCCAAAAGCACGTTCCTTATCCGGATTCGATAATTCTACTGTCCTAACAAAGGGAGAAATTGCATTGAGTACTTATGCATAGGGCATCGTCAATAAAACAAAATTTCAAGTTTTTGATACAGACATGGACTATAATGTAATTATGGGAAGACCATGGATTCATGATATGGACGCAGTACCATCCACTCTACACCAGGTTATCAAATTCCCTTCAAAATGGGGAATTCAACAAATTCGAGGTGATCAACAAATTTCGAGGAATATCAATTCAGTAATGCACTCGAATAAAAAAGAAGCGTAGGAAGAATCAAAATACGCGGGAACAACTCAAAAAGATATGGGAACAAATGATAAAGATACGGTGAATCAATCACCACGGATGTCGCATCAAAACTCACGGACATGGATTCCAGGCCTGATGTTATTCAAGAACCATAAGAGAATGAAAATATAAAGACAACTACTGAAGAGCTAGAAGCTGTTCCTCTATTCGAGCATAAGTCTGAGCAAAAAATCCACATAGGATCAAGGCTCAGCCCGAACAAAAGAGGTAAGTTAGTTGAGTATTTAAAATCTAATGCAGATTGTTTTGCCTGTGTAACGACCTGGCCCGTCGTTACGTAAGACCTGCATTATAATTGTTGTTATTGACCTGTTATAGATTGGTTATACTGTATTTTATGTATTAGAGTTGATAGTCTTGAAATCGAATGGTTGTAGTGAGAGTGCAGTCAATTAGCCTTTAAAAATAGTCTTAAAATGGAAAAAGTCAACTAAGAGTTGACTTATTGGTAAACGACCTCGTAATGCAAATTTTATGGATCGGATAGCTTCGTTAGGTGATTTGGGACTTAGGAGTGTGTTCAAAATAATTTTGTGATGTCCGGTGTAGAATTAGGCTTGAATTGGCGAAAGTTAGTTTTTGGTGATTTCCGGTAGGCAGTGGAAAATAGGCTATCGGGGTCGGAATGGAATTCTGATAGTTGGATAAGGTTCATAATGTCATTTTGGACTTGTCTACAAAATTTCAGGTCAATCGGAATTGATTTGGATAGTTTCGGCATCATTGGCGGATTTTAGAAGTATCAAAGTCCTTAGGCTTGAATCCGGTGAGATTTTGGTGTTTCGATGTTAGTTTTGGTGTTTCAAGAGTGTAACTAAGTTTGAATGATGTTATGGGATATGTTAGTAAGTTTGGTTGGGGTCCCGAGGGGTTCGGGATTGATTTCGGGTGATTAACGGACACATTTAGACTTAAAGAAATAGCTGGTTTTTTGGTGTTTCGCTGCAAAGATTTGTGCACCGCGACCGCGGAACTAAGGTCGCGATCGTGTAGAGTACTCTGAGGGTCAGGCGAGTTTTTGCATCGTGATCGCGTGTATTGGAGTGCGATCGTGTACGTTTGGTAAACGGAACAGTGCGATCGCGTGAGTGAGGTTGCGATCGCGTGAGTTAAGGACTTATTGAGTCGCGATCGCGTGGCTTATGCCGCGATCGCAATGAGTAAAATGAGATCTGGAGAGGTTTTTTCTTCACGATCGTGTGAGAACTTCCGCGATCGCAATTCATTAATCACTGGATAGTATTTAAATATTTCCTCCGCGACTTAAACCCTTTGTTTCACCATTGTTGTACGGAAATGAGTTCTTGGGGGCGATTTTGAAGAGGGAAATTCTCGTTCTTCATAGATTTAAGTTTTCCAGTCATTAAAACTCGTTTATGGGTGATTATAGACCATAATCTCAGCATTTAGTTCATGAAAAACAGTAGAAAAATGAGATTTTAGGGCTAGAGATTATGAGACCTTTAGGGGTCGATTTGAGGGGTCAAACGAACTCCGATGTTGGTGTTTTTTATATGTACAGACTCGTGAGAAGACGAAGAACACTTTTGTATAAATATTTCTGAGTTTCAGGATGCGGTCCCGGGGGTCGAGTTTTGGCCGGTTTCGGATTTTTGAGTTAAATTCGATATTTTTCAATTGGAATTCGTTCCTTAAGCATATATTGATGATAAAAATCTAAACTTGGTAGATTTGGAGCCTTAGGAGGTTGATTCAAGAGGCAAGCGCATTGCGAAATAATTTCGGGCTAGTTTTGAGATAAGTAATGTCTTGAAATCCTATCCTGAGGGTATGAAACCCCGGACTATGCACCCTTCACGGGTTTTGGAATACAAAGATTGAAACTTGGGAAATATATTCCCTAATTAGGCAACTATTGAGTTACGAAACCTATTTTTAAGCCTTTGCTTAATTAGTATTTATATATTATGATATGTTTTGGGCTGTAACCGTGTTTGGGGCCTAGTGTCGATCTGTTTACCCCTTGGGGGACTGTTTTACTGTGTTTCCTCACTTGATATGTTGTGAATTACACTCAGTCTTTTCCTGATAAATTTTTTTGACACTCAGAGTATTTTGATACTATTTATTGAAAAATGAAACACTGTTTTGGGTCGAGAACCCGGTTTGTTTATGGCCTAAGGGCTAACTGAGAGTGTCTGACTGAGTGATGCGTGGAGGCTTCCAGGCCTTATGAGAGAGGTGAGGAGGCTTCCAGGCCTTATAAGAGAGGTAAGAAGGCTTCCAGGCCTTATGTTATTATTGTGCTTGGGATGTAGGAGCCCCTCCGGAGTCTGTAACACACCCCCAGTGAGCGCCGGTACCGATTGAGTGATGATGATTGCCCGCGGGGCTGATACTGAGTGATGATTGATACTGAGTGATTGAGGGAATGCCTGAGGGCATCTGTTCCGAGAAATGATTTTGGCCTGAGGGGCAGTTTCATGATGATTTACTATGTTTTCGAACTATGATTTACTTCGTTTTCAAACTGAGTTTTACTGAGGATTTCACTGAGATATATCGATATTTACTTGTTCTCAAAGGTTTTCTGGAAACTGATTTCGAACTCATGAAATTGCTGAATACTACTTGGTGACTTGATGTTTTACTGGTTGTTGTGAAATGGTGTATCTGTTTGTGTGCTTTATATTTCTCAGACTGTGATTTCTTTTCATTACCACGGAGTTGGCGTACTCATAAAGACTCCATGTGCCTCTGTGCACAGATTCAGGTGACGGTCTGGAGTAGTAGCAGTTTTTGCTTGTTCGTTAGCGGATTTCACGGGACTTCGAGGTAGCTGTCCATGTCCACAGCTTCTCCATTTCCCTTCCTTATTATGTTTTTTATCAATTGATTCGGAGACATATATTATAGCTTTTAGCAGAGTTAGGATTATGCATTCTTAGATGCTCATGACTATTGACTCCAGTTCTTGGGAGGTTGTTTAGAGTTGTTTAGTTCATGGTTGGGGCGTGAGACTTATATAATTTATTTCTTTATTGTGACTGTTGTTTATTGTTATATTGTGAACTGTTATAATTGAACAAATACGTAGTAAATTGATGGTTGGCTAGCCTAGTTCCACGATAGGCGCCATGACGGCCTGTTAGGATTTGGGGTCGTGACAAGTTGGTATCAGAGCTCTAGGTTCCATAGGACTCAACGGTCATGAGCAGGTTCAGTAGAGTCTTACGGATCGGTACGAAGACGTCTGTACTTATCTTCGATAGGCTGCAGAACTTTTAGGTGGAAGATCTCTAGTCAAAATTCTAATCAGAGTAGGGTATTATTGGCCTAAGATGGAAGAAGACGCTGAAATTTTCGTAGCTAATGCGATAAATGTCAGCGATATGCTAACAACATGCATCGACCCGCAAAATTACTACATCCGGTTATATCACCTTGGCCATTTATGAAATGAGGAATGGATATAGTAGGACCTCTACCCCCCAAGCAAAAGGAAAGGTACAGTTTTTACTTGTATTAACAGATTATTTCTCAAAATGGGTGGAGGCAGATTCTTTTAAACAGGTACGAGAAAAAGAAGTGAAAAGTTTCATCTGTCGAAACATCATATGCCGCTTTGGTGTCCTAAAGGAAATTGTATGTGATAATGACCCGCAATTCATAGGCTCACAAATCACGGAATTCTTTCAAAGCTGGCAAATCAAACGTATCACTTCTTCACCATATCATCTCGTGGCTAATGGTCAAGCTGAATCAACAAATAAGATCATCATCAATAATTTGAAGAAACGATTGGAAAAATTAAAAGGAAATTGTCCTGAAGAGCTACCAGGAGTATTATGGGCTTATAGAACTACAACAAAAATAGCCACGGGAGAAACCCCATTCGCACTTGTCTACGGATCGGAGGCCCTAATACCAGTGGAAATTGGTGAACCAAGTACGAGATTCATAACAGCAACAGAAGAAACAAACAACGACGAGTTGAGAACAAATCTGGATTTACTTGAACAAAGGAGAGAAGTTGCTTTAATACGCATGGCAGCTCAAAAGAAAATTATAGAGCGGTACTACAACAGAAAAGCTCACCTCAGATATTTTAAAATTGGTGACTTTGTCCTCAAAAAGGTCTTTCAATCAACAAAGGAGGCTGGAGCAGGAAAGTTGAAGGACCCTACAAAGTGCGTGGTAATGCTGGAAAAGGTGCTTATGAACTGGAAACTATGGACGACACGATTTTACCAACAAGTTGGAATGTTGTTCATTTGAAGAAGTATTACTTCTAAGCAAAAGGAGAACCCACTATCAGGTATCATTACGTACGATTTTATTTAGTACAGTTAAATTTATACTAACCATTTTAGATGATAGGCAAAAAGATAACCCATAACCAAATGATGATATTAGACCTGAATAGACACAAGGAAGTAACTGAATACTCGGTCTAGGGTTACAACCTTTTCTGATGGAAATTTCAAAGGGTTAAGCAGTCATCATCTAAAACTATATACTTTCGAGTGACGTATGTTTTTCCTTTTAAGGAAAAGGACCACAAGAAAGGAGTAGTCAAGTGCTCGAGATTACATTCTTTAAAGCTCAAACACTTGGGGGACTATACAGTATGGAAGGCAAAGAAGACTATTAAAAAAGTCAAAGCTCAAGTGTCACGACCCAAAAACCATCAGTCGTGATGGTGCCTAACGTGGAACTAGGAAAGCCTACACTCTTAACCAACTCGTCTTCTATCATTAAAAATATTTAAACATTGACCTTTTTCCATCAGAGAGACCGAAATAAAAGATGATACTCAACTTCGAAAATATTGTAAAAGAGAAATCCCTAAAATCTGGTGTCACTAAGTCATGAGCCAATACTACAACTGTTCCCAAAATTTAAAAAGACAACTTTTTCTGGAAATAATTAATAAAAAAATACACAAGGAATATAGGGAAGGAGATAGGCGGGTCTGCGATCGTCAAGCAGCTACCTCGACCACACCGAAATATGAACCACAACAAAGATCAGATGGCACTATCGTGACCTGAGATACCTAAATCTGCACACAAGGTGCAAGGGGTAACATGAGTACACCAACTCAGTAAGTAACAAGCCCAAACTGTGGGCTGAGAGGTAGTGACGGACTAAGCCTCCACATTCACAACATAACCAATGTACAGAAATTTAGGCATGCTTTCAGTTAACTAGACAGCTCAAGGTGATAAGACAAGTACAGTTCTGAACAGTTTAACATATATAACTCAATGTACTCCACATGCCAATGCATCAACAGTATGAAATGCACAATGTGCTCCCACTCTCAAATACTCGTCCACTCAGTACTGTGTATGGCTCGCATGGCCGAGGGAAGATCCATCCCAGAATATATACACATCAGAAAGAAGTCACTCAGTACTGAGAAAGGCCGATCCAGCCCTATGGAGAAAATCCATATCCAATATAAACACTTCGGACAAGATCCGTGTCAAGGGAAGATTCATCCCTCAATATCATCAACTACGCTCATTGGGGGTGTAAAAACTTCGGAGGGGCTCCTCTTAACCCAAGCGCTATAACAAGCCAACAAAGGTGTAATCAATTTCTCGTTGCGGTGTGAAACCCGATCCCATACTATCTCTCAATATCAGGCTTTCGGCCCCACTCAGTCATCACTCTCCAATCTCACACACGCGGGCTCAAAATGTCATGATACTAGCCCGAACAATGATATGATGTATCAAATAACGATTACCAAGACCGATACCTGATATGATATGCTATGAGAGGTGTGAGTATGTAATATCAATAAAACACATGAGAATACAGCAATATATGACCACTCGGGTCTCAACATTTTTCGGCGTGAAGACTTAACATAGTACTTAGCATGATTTCTATCATAATCACATTAACCACATATATAGGAGTACGAATATCAATTCATAATAGCTACTAAACGGTGCCATGGGATGATCCAGACCACAAATCACACGGTGCATGCCCGCACGCCCGTCACTTGGCATGTGCATCACCTTAATTATAATCATACAGCATATAGTTCGGGGTTTCGAACCCTCAGAACCAAGTTTGGAAGCGTTACTTACCTCAATCAAGCAAAAACTCTACTCTGAAATGCCCTTGCCACTCGACTCGGCCACGAATTGCCCCAAATCTAACCAAAATCAGTATTAAATCATTAATACATGTTAAAGGGACAAAGCCCACATCAAAATTATCAAATTATATCAAAAATATTGAAATTGGTCAAACTCGGCCCACGTCTCGGAATTCAATAAAAATCACAAAACTAGAATCCTTATTCACTCACGAGTCTACCCATATCAAATTCATCGAAATCCGACCTCAATTGCCCATTCAAATCTACAAAAGAATTTCCCAAACTTTCTTCCACTTTTCACCCAATTTCCACCTCAAATCACAAGTTAAATGATGAAATTAAAGGCATAATCATGGAAACCAAAACTATGTAAGAATCACTTACCCCAAACACCCACGCAAGAATCTCTCCAAAAATCGCCTTCTACCGAGATCCCAATTAAATTTTGTGATATGAACTCAAAAACCTCATTTTTTTAACTTTAAATTCTGCCCAGGTATTCCTTCTTTGCGCTCGCGGGCTACCCATCGCGTTCACGATGAACAAAAACTCTCAAAAGCCATTTTCAAACTCTTCTCAGACAACCTGTAGTATAATAACCATAACTTTTAGTATAAAACTCCAAATGAAAAATGGTTTAATGTTTTGGGAACTAGAGACCAAGATCTACAACTTTAATGTTTTGGTAGTTTTCCAATTTCTTATATATTTTGATATATAAGCTTCCAACGTCAGCCCTTGGCAACACAAATTTCTTCTTCATCTTCCCGGACAGTCTGTAGTGTACCAGCCATAACTCTTTGTACATAAATTCAAATGCTATGGTTTAATTTCCTGAAGACTAGACACAAAGAGCTACAACTTTCGTTTTTGGATCATCTTCAAATTCCTTATAGATTGTGAGATATGAGCCTCCAAAGTTAGACATGCGTAACAGAAATTTTTCCTCTTCGCGAACGCGAAGAACAAAGTCCCTGAAGCCAAATCCTTCTTCGCGAACGCGAAGAAAAATAGCAGACACCAGCATCAACTATTGCAAAACAGCCCAAAATGATCCGAAACCATTCCGAAACACACCCAAGGCCCCTGGGGCCCCGTCCAATCACACAAACCAGTCCCATAACATAACATGGACCTGCTCGAAGCCTCAAATCACCTCAAACCACATCGAAATCATGAATCGCACCCCAATTCAAGCCTAATGAACTTTAGAACTTCAAACTTCTACATTTGATGTCGAAACGTATCAACTCACGTCCGATTCACCTCAAATTTTGCACACAAGTCGCAAATGACACTATGGACCTGCTCCAACCTTCGTAATTCCATTCCGACCCCGATAGCTAATTTTTCCACTGTCGACTGGAAAGCGCCAAAAATTTAGTTTCGCCAATTCAAGCCTAATTCTACTCTGGACCTCTGAAAAACATTCCGAACACACTCTTAAGTCCCAAATCACCTACTGAAGCTATCCAAGCCATAAAATCCACATTTCGAGGTCATTTACATATAAGTCAACTTCTGGTTGACTTTTCTAACTATAAAGCCAACTTAAGAGACTAAGTGTCTCATTTCTCACCACAATCACTCAGAACCCAAGCCAACCGTCCCAACACAACATAAAAGAGATAAACAACACATAATAAAGCAGAAATAGGGGAAACGAGGTTAAACTATCGGAACGACTGATCGGGTCGTTATATTCTCCCCCACTTTTAAACATACGTTCGTCCTCGAACGTGCCCAGCGTTGTTCCAAACCCATCAAAATTGTTGTGTAACCTACCATGCACATACCCGGGGGTGATACCACATCATCTTATCCCATATAGGTCCAATAGCACAACATAGCTGAAATTCCGCAATCCAACCTAACCCATAAACCTTAGAACAAAATTTCCACTTCTGAAATAATCTGTAAGATCAAAATCCCACATCTACAAGTTGAATATGTCTGAACACACTGTATCAAGCCATATTCGAAACCCAAGATGTAATCACATAATATACCGCTTGACTCAAACACTCACAGCGATAACTCCTAATCACAATAGCTGCTCAAAACAACCCAATACTGGTACATAACCTCTTATCAAGCAAGGCCTCTCTCTAACACTTCCATATACTGTAGATGATGAAATAAACACGTAGAAACTAGCAACCATCTGCCCGATCAGCCAGTCATGGAGCTCCCCCTTTCTCCGACAGAAACTATAGCTGATTTCTAAGCCAACTTCCGATATCATCCTTCCAACCATGCTGTATTCAACTCTGGTAGTATTTATTATAGGCCCAATGACCTCTTCTCATCCAACACGACCACTCTGATGACACGACGCATCAATACAATCTAAATCCATAACTTGTGCAACTCGTTCACTCAATAGCAACATCCCACGAACTCAAATCATAGAAAAGATTCACACGAGAGGACTATCCTGCCATTAACAATTACCATCACAACACTATGTTAAGAGCCTGGCACACATCGTAAAATCAAAACAAATGAATCTGACACCAAGGATCATACCTCTACATAACTCCGCTACAATGCGGGATCCCATCTAAACGCTGGTCCACATGAAACACTTTAAGACACCTTGCTCAAAATCAATAACCATGCGCAATTCGACATCAAGTACTCCAAGTGCATTGCCATAACCACGGGGGAATCGGACGATACCATGCCACACGAATTGGAAAGAACATAACCAATACGTCTCAATCCCGCAATACCCAATTACTTACCTCACTCAAATCCCTATATAAAGCCCAAATAAATCTGCACCATATGTGTATATAAACAACAATCACCACTCCTCGCAACACCGAAGGGTAACTCATAGATCACTCCCGAATATGAATAAACTCAATGACGATCGAATGGTACATCTCTCAACAATAGCAATTCGGAGTCAACAATTCTGACCTGGTGCAGAACACACACCCATATTGGGCCTACCAATAACCCTAAATCAACTCTGGTCACCCACAACAGATAGATAACTCTCCGAAGGTTCACGATGATTGAATCATGGCATTTACTAACATCTGACTAGCTTTGCTCGCATCCTCACAGTCCACAACCACAAAATAATCTGTTTATGAGAACTCTCAGTCTCGAAGTCCATGAAGCGCACAAATTACCATATCTGATCCCTACTCCACCGCTCGAATATATAACACATCCCTAATACTCAATCATTCCACGAGGTATACCCCTATAATTCTTCCGTGTCACCAAGCAACCTTGAATATTAGCAGTCGATCCAACAAGAGATCGTCGCAATACCAATGAAGCACCCTTAACTCCACACATTGCCCTTTCTAAAATGTATACCCTCATCAAGCCACCCAATAGTGATATCATCTACCTAGTCATCTGAAACTGCCAATGCTACCTAAGAATTTTTTACCTTCCTTCCAGAAATGAAATGTGACCTCACATATGCAAATCTCAACTCTACACAACATACCGCATATGACATGCCATCCTGTGATAAATATGAGAACTTCATGATCCCTTCTGAGCCACAAGCAACTACGTACCCAACTAGCCAAGAACTTTCCATTTGATCTCATTTAGAAGAAAAATCAATATACATCACATGCACCTCACGCCAATAGAAAATATACATCTCTAACCGTAGTAGAAACCATTAGGAACTATCTGAATCCCATTTGTACAACACCAAATCGTCAGGACTGAATCCTTCTAACTCAACCAAGATACGCAGGTCACCAAAACCCAAGAGCATTGCTAAGAAACACCTGTAAAAACTCATTGCCTCATAAACACCCAAAGAACTAATCGTATCCCTTACCATGCCGATCCGACCTACTACAAAGTTGTCCTATTTATCCAAGTTTCTTCTGACTTGCCTTCGAATTGATACTTCTCCTTGCCATAATACCGCAATTCTCAACCTAGACTCACCACACGAGACCCAAGCATAAGACAGTACCGGCTAAGGCTCGTAAGCTGCTGAATACTCTCTCAAATATCCCCAAAAGTAACACATTCAAAATAGTTACCCTGAAGAGACTTCCTGCGAATCTAAAGCCATTACCTTAACTTTCCTAATACTGATATGTAGAATCCATGATAATGTAGAAATGCCACAAGTCTTGACACCCTCCTACGTAAATCTCAGTTCTAGCCAAATACGCACCTTGAAGGTTCCCAATTGTTATGTATAACCTTGAATCCATCAGAACCATTCTCGAGAGTCATCTACTCGACACAAATATCAATTACATTGATTAAACAGATCAAATGACCTGACCCCATTTGCACACCGACATACTAGGAAGTAACCCACACTTCGTGGCAACCAAGCGAATTAATACTACGCACACACTACACCATTTACAATTACAACTCAATCATTCAACCAAACCCATCTACACATAGAGCACATTACCACATGTATCCAGAAATTTTCATTACTCAAGTCATCTCAGACTCCACCTCTGCAGGTCATAACCGATTCACCAGTATACCTCGAACCGAACCTGATACCACGCATAATCGTGCAACCAACTTATCATTAGCAACCTCCCCCACTTGGCTCAAAGCCATAGATCAAAACAACCAATAACTCACAATTCCCATACGCTAACACTTCCGCCATACCATAGTGAGATTCAACTAAATCCTTCATAAGCTCATATATAGCTCAAACCATTTAACATCTCAAATCATCGACAATCTTGCATTCACTATTGCAATAATCGTGCCAACTTCAACAAGCGATCTAAACTCAACTAACAACATATAACATTTACTTATAAAGGAGTACTTGCTATAAAACCACCTAAGGATCACACAACCTCAGTACACCCGGCGTGAGATAACCCCGCTTGCTTAGCCTCAAGTTGATATCATCTCTATACCCTTCCAAAAATCATAGCTATCACGCAATCACTATACCCTCCTACAAATGCTGAGTATGATCCTCCTGGCTACGTGAGTACGTCAGGATGCTATCAATGAATACAATAACGAAGGAGTATAAATACAGCTGGAATACACTATTAATCAAATACATGAACGCTACTAAGGCATTGGTCAGCCCAAAAGACATCACCAGGAACTCATAACACAACAGAAAGATTCGCTTCACTCCACAACTAAACAACATGAGAGGTCTTCCGATAGACTCACAACTCGAAGCCATATGCCAACTCGAGACAGAAATAAAATACTCAATAGTTCTTGCCACATTTCCAGCCAATCCTTTTGTCACAATCAAACAATTTGAACACACCTCACCATCGAATCACACTCGCCACATAGTCATCCAGTCATAAAACCCCACCGATAAGGACACAAACGGACATATAAGTCCTAAATGCACGGCTCACACAATTGAAATCTCAGCACTCAGGCCACAGAATAAATCTGGCCTCATGTCCCCAAGACTGGCCCATTATCAACATGCTAAAATCACATCTCGCACCTCACCATGGAAATCACAAGTCGTCGATGCCAGCTGATACCGAGCGCTCACGTGCGCATTCGAATACATGAAAGGGATTCAAAGAGTTATGCTTTTGGCTAAATAAATGGATTCGCACGACAAGAATTCAAGAATATGAAATTTTTCTTAAGGGTTCTGCAGCTTCTCGAAGATAAGTACAGACATCTCCGTACTGATCCACAAGACTCTACTAAACCTGTTCATGACTGGTGAGACCTATATAACCCAGAGCTTTGATACCAACTTGTCACGACCCAAAAACCACCGGTCGTGATAGCATCTATCGTGGAACTAGGCAATCCTACACTCTTAACCAACTCGCCTTCTATCATTAAAAATATTTAAACATTAACATTTTTCCATCAGAGAGACCGAAATAAAAGATGATAATCAACTTCGAAAATACTGTAAAAGAGAAATCCCTAAAATCTGGTGTCACTAAGTCATGAGCCAATACTACAACTGTTCCCAAAATTTAACAAGACAACTTTGTCTGGAATAATTAATAAAAAAATACACAAGGAAGATAGGGAAGGAGATAGGCGGTTCTGCGATCGCCAAGCAGCTACCTCAACCTCTCTGAAAGATGAACCACAACAAAGATCAGATGGCACTATCGTGACCTGAGATACCTGAATCTGCACACAAGGTTCAGGGGGTAACATGAGTACACCAACTCAGTAAATAACAAGACCAAACTGTGGGCTGAGAGGTAGTGACGGACTAAACCTCCACATTCACACATAACCAATGTACATAAATTTAGGCATGCTTTCAGTTAACTAGACAACTCAAGGTGATAAGACAAGTACAGTTCTGAACAGTTTAACATATATAACTCAATGTACTCCACATGCCAATGCATCAATAGTATGAAATGCACAATGTGCTCCCACTCTCAAATACTCATCCACTCAGTATTGTGTATGGCTCGCACGGTCTAGGGAAGATCCATCCCAGAATATATACACATCAGACAGAAGTCACTCAGTACTGAGGAATGCCGATTCAGCCCTATGGAGAAGATCCATATCCAATATAAACACTTCGGACAAGATCCATGTCCAGTGAAGATCCATCCCTCAAATATAAACACTTCGGACAAGATCCATGTCCAAGGAAGATCCATCCCTCAATATCATCAACTGCGCTCACTGGGGTGTAAAGACTCCGGAGGGGATCCTCTTATCCCAAGCACTATAACAAGCCAATGAAGGCGTAATCAATATCTCGCTGCGGTGTGCAACTTGATCCCATACTATCTCTTAATATCAGGCTCCCGGCCTCACTCAGTCATGACTCTCTAGTCTCACACACGCGGGCTCAAAATGTCATGATACTAGCCCGAACAATGATATGATGTATCAAATAATGATTACCAAGACTGAGACCTGATATGATATGCTATGACAGGACTGAGTATGTAACATCAATAAAACACATGAGAAGACAGCAATATATGACCACTCGGGTCTCAACATTTTTGGCATGAAGCCTTAACATAGTACTTAGAATGATTTCTAGCATAATCAAATTAACCACATAGATAGGAGTACGAATATCAATTCATAACAGCTACTAGACGGTGCCATGGGATGAGTTAGGCCACAAATCACACGGCGCACGCTCGCACGCCCGTCACTTGGCATGTGCGTCACCTAAATTATAATTATACATCATATAGTTCGGGGTTTCGAACCCTCAGTACCAAGTTTGGAAGCGTTACTTGCCTAAATCAAGACAAATCTCTACTCCGAAATTCCCTTGCCGCTCGACTCGGACACAAATTGCCCAAAATCTAACCAAAATCAATATTATATCATTAATATATGCTAAAGGGACGAAGCCCACATCAAAATTATCAAATTACATCACAAATCCCAAAATTAATCAAACTCGGCCCCCGAGACCACGTCTCGGAATTCAATAAAAATCACAAAACTAGAATCCTTATTCACTCACGAGTCTACCCATATCAAACTCATCGAAATCCGACCTCAATTGCCCATTCAAATCCCCAAAAGAATTTCCCAAAACTTCTTCCACTTTTCACCCAATTTCCACCTCAAATCACAAATTAAATGATGAAATTAATGGCATAATCATGGAAATTAACCAAAACTAGGTAAGAATCACTTACCCCAAACACCCACGCAAGAATCTCTCCAAAAATCGCCTTCTACTGAGCTCCCAATTAAATTTTGTGATATGAACTCAAAACCCTCGTTTTTGAACTTTAAATTCTGCACAGGTATTCCTTTATCGCGTTTGCGGGCCACCCATCGTGTTAGCGATGAACAAACACTCTCAAAAGCCATTTCCAAGCTCTTCTCAGATGGCCTGTAGTATAATGGCCATAACGTTTAGTACTAAACTCCAAATGACAAATGGTTTAATATTTTGGAAACTAGAGACCAAGATCTACAAGTTTTACGTTTTGGTAATTTTCCAATTCCTTATATATTTTGAGATATAAGCTTCCAAAGTCATCCCTGTGCAACACAAATTTCTTCTTCATCTTCCCGGACAGTCTGTAGTGTACCAGCCATAACTCTTTGTACACAAATCCAAGTGCTATGAGCCATCAAAGTCATACATGCGTAACATACATTTTTCTTCTTCGCGAACGCGAAGAACAAAGTCCCTAAAGCCAAATCCTTCTTCAAGAACGCGAGAGGATCCTCGCGAACGCGAAGAACAACACCAGACACCAGCATCAGCTATTGCAAAACAGCCCGAAATGATCTGAAACCATCCCGAAACACACCCGAGGCCCCCTGGGGCCCCGTCCAATCACACAAACCAGTCCCATAACATAACACGGACCTGCTCGAAGCCTCAAATCACCTCAAACCACATCAAAATCATGAATCACACCCCAATTCAAGCCTAATAAACTTTAGAACTTCAAACTTCTACGTTTGATTTCGAAACCTATCAAATCACGTCCGATTGACCTCAAAGTTTGCACACAAGTCGCAAATGACACTATGGACCTGCTCCAACCTTTGGAATTCCATTCTAATCCCGATAGCTAATTTTTTCACTGCCGACCGAAAAGCGCAAAAAACTCAATTTCGCCAATTCAATCCTAATTCTACTCCGGACTTCCGAAAACATTCCGAACACACTCCTAAGTCCCAAATCACCTAATGAAGTGGTTCGAGCCATAAAATTCACATTCCGAGGTCATTTACCTATAAGTCAACTTTCAGTTGACTTTTCTAATTATAAAGTCAACTTAAGAGACTAAGTTTCTCATTTCTCTCCACAATCACTCCGAACCTGAGCCAACCTTCCCAACACAACATTAAAGAGATAAATAACATATAATAAATAAAAAATAGGGGAAACGAGGCTGAACTCTCGGAACGACTAATCAAGTCGTTACATTAAGCCTGGAGATCCATTTTACCCGACAAATCAAACGTTACGAGCGAAATCAAATAGCCGAAGACAAAAAAAAATACAAAGACTGGTTGAGAAACCTACAAAAAACATACTCGTAAATGTAAACGAATGTTTAGGTCAAAGGCAAAATTTGGTCATGGGTTAAAATTTGTACCCTCGTATTTATTCAAAATATGTTGTAAAAGAAAATAGTACGAAAGAGTTATAGACAATACTTGAACACATGTAAAGTGTTATGAAAGTTCAAATAATACAAAATCTTTCTTCAAAGCATTACTCAAAGAAGCATGTGAATTCCTATCTCTCTTTTGTATATTTACACCATTATGAAGTTGAGACATTTTCTTCATTAAGTGTCGTTCACAAAAGGGCCCTTTTCTTATAAATCGTGCTTGTTTCGAAAAGACACGAAATATTGAAGCATTTTTAATGCAATAACAAAGGGTGAAACAAAAGCCCAAACATAAAGCATTTTTATGCAAACACTTAAAAGTAAAACGAAAATTCGAAAACAATTAAGAGTAAAACGAAAACTCGAAAAACACAAATCATGCCAGGAAATTTAAATATTAATATTATGCGGCGGAAGAAACTAAGTATCAACTTAGTCCAAACCGAATTTGTTTATACAAAATTGCCCCTAAGTTTTCATTGGGGACTTACCAACCAAACTTTACCCCCAAATGGGGTCGGGGGTAACCATCAATTGATTCATCAAAAGGAAAACAAATGAGGGGTCAATAAACACTTTCACCAGACACTGGGGGGATTATCTTCATCAACAGGAGGAGCAGCTTGAGATGGCACGGGTTGAACAACAGCTTCATCAGGCACGATTTCATCACCCACGAGAACTTCAACTTCAGGTGATGAAACATTTTGACTTTGTCGAGACCTTTCGATTGTCTCCTTAGTTTTGGCAATTTCAGCTTGTAAGTCAAAATTTTCCTGGCCCATTTCTGTCAATGTTTCAAGCCGGGCATTCAAATAATCCCAACTTACATCGATAACTGCTTTATCCTCGAGAGCTTCGTAGTCCTTCTCCCATTGTTCAACATCCGCTCTCAGCTCATCTCTTTCAACCACAACAGCATCGTAAGAAGCCTGTAAAGGAGCAAGGGATCTCTCCAGAAATTGAACCTTGTTAGAGGATTCACGGAGGTCTTCTTGAGTTTGAGTAAGCGAGTACACGATTTCACCAGCATAAGCCTCCTTCTGGTTTAACAAAGCCTTCAAGCTTCTTATTTCTTCAGAAGCACGGGAAAGTTGTTCTGCAAATGAGGATTCCAGGATGTTCTTATCCTTGCCTTCTTGATTCGACGAAGCCTTCTCAATGGCTAATTATGGTGCTATCACTCTAACATGCTGCTCTAAGGTACACTTTTCCTCCTCTACTGCTTCCATATCAAGTTGAAGGCTTTCAAATTGTTCCTTCCAGTTATCAGCCTCGGTATGATAGTCATTCATTAACTGCTATGTATGTACGATCCTTTTCATCAACTCTGTACCAATGAAATTGATCTACACAAAAAAGGGAAGTTAGATACGGTAAAGGTTAATTTTAATAAGGAATAACATGAAGGATATCTTTAAGGATGAGTGTACAATCTCATTAATCCACGTCTGGGGGATATGACTTTCTAATTTTGACTTCTCAACCGGGCCTATCAGAGGCTTCAACCACACATTTGCCTGGCCTGATTTCTTTAAGAGGCTACTCCCGCAGGAACCTCGATCATAATTTGCTTCATCTCCCCATCACTAGAAGACCCTACTTCGATAATAGAAGGCACGGGAGTAGGGGTAGATAAAGGAGCCACAGGTGGAACAGACAAGGGAGCAGAAACAGCAACAGGCACGGCAAACTGAAATTCCACTGGAGCAGATGGAGGAAAAATGGCAAGAGGCCCTTCCTCTGAAATTGAGCCAAAACCTTGATGGAACAACTGCTCAACTAACTCATTGGTCGTGGAGGGATTTTCTTCTTCAGAGTGTACAGGGGAAGAATGCTCAGACTCAGGCACGGAAGATGGATCAATAAGAGGATCAGATTCATCATCAGACACAACTTTTCTTCTTGCTCGTGGCCTTTGAACCAACAAGCCTTCCTCCTGTTCCTCCTCATCTTCTAAGGTCTGAGTCCTATCCGCTTTTCTTTTTGACGAAGAAGAATTCAAAATTATTTCTTGAGCCTTAGCCAAAGAAAGCTTCAAAGCAGTTATGCCAGCAGCAGTGACACCACGAGCAGGAAACCCTAACAAATAAAAGGGGTTAGAAAAGTTCAAAAAGGAGAGAAAAAGGAAACATAAAAAAAAACTACCATGGGTTTTAACTTTCCAACCAAACCTCGCCGAGAGGTATTTCCAAGAACATTCTTCCATTGGAGCAATCAACAACAATTTTTCTACCCAACCACGAAAATCGGAGATCTCTTTGACGGTTCCCATGGTTGCAGAAAAAAGACAAAAACAGTCACGGTACTGAACATCTATGAAGAATAAGGAAGAAAATAAGTAAACAAAACTTACGTGCAAAGTTTCACTTCTCAGGGAAGGGGAGATTTCTACACATACTAATCCTTTTGTAGGGGCAGCAACAAACCTGGAATACCAACCTCTATCTTTATCATCATCAGGTATGACTAAAACTCTCTTACTTCTAGCCACAAGAGTAAAAACTCCTTAGCGGAATAACTTAGGAGAGTAGAGATAAATAAGATGATAGAAGGTAAAAGGAAGTGAAGCCAAGTTGGCCAAATATCTGAGGCATGTTACTTCCCTCCAGATGATAGGACCGATTTATCCCAAACACACATTAAAAAATCAACAAAACTCTATAATGACAGGGTCGATAGGAGGCTTGAAACCTAAAGTAAAGGGGTAAGTATATACAAAAGAAAAGTCTGCTTTGTAAGAAGTTATCCTTTCATTTTCGTTGGGGACCAAGACTGGGAAATCAAATTTCCAATAACAGTCTTTGCGCACAAGAGAAATCAAACCCTTAGTGATTTGAGTAGGGTAAAGATTAGCGCGATCATGAGACGTCATGGAAGAAAGCTGCTTTCTTATGGCTTCATTGTCATTAGCGAAAGAAACTCAACGGGTACAATCTCATCAACCTTTGGTTCGCGTAGTGGTTCACTGGACTCTCTACTCTTAGAGGAAGATCTAGAAGCTCTAGCCCTAGAAGAAGATGGAGTAACATTAACCCTAGAAGTTGGTGGGAGAATAGTGTTACGTTGAGAAGAAGAAGACCCTCTAGAAGGTGTTGAGCCCAAACTCCTTAATCTACCGCCCCTCCTACTCCGGGTTGGAGCAGAAGAAGGAGATAGTTCATCAACAATAATCACTTTTTTGGGTTCTTGGTTTAAAGAAGACATATTTGCATGGAAAAAAAACTTACAAATAGTAGAAGAAAGTTAGAAGTTTTCAGTAGAAGCAAAGGCAAAAAGGGGTATTTATACACAAAGGCAACCGTCAAAAAAATGGAAAAAATATTGATGTGAAAGTCATTATTAAAACTGTCACTTCGTGACTGATGCAGCCGCAAAAAGCCCTAAAAAGCGCTGAGTAATTGCAGAACCAATCCGGAACCACCACGTGGTACATGCATTAAATGAAAGTGACAAGCGACGCGTACGTTCAGGGACATATGCAATGGTACGAGTGAAACGGAGGCAAAAAATACCCGCCATAAATGAGTACCCACCTACCAAATATTTAATTGATAAATAAATGGTAAGTGGGGGGACTATATGTATTGGTAAAAAATAGACATCACACATGTAATATCTTCGATGACAAAGCAATCTACGTGGACCAATAGAAAAGTGACAGTTGGGTGAGAGTTTAGAAAGAGGTACGAAACAAAGAGGTACGGGGTAAAACACCCACGAGACAATTAGAAGCAGGAGCTCCAATCTAATTGAGGAGTTGAAGAGACAAGGTCAGAATGAACCAGGGCAGATTCAAAGATCTTCAATCAATGATCCAAACGTTACAGAATCTTCAAGCAACAGTTACGATTACCTATTGTAACGTTATATTAATGATATAAATAATCATTAAGAAGAGTAGACGTTATATTAAGAAATTTCCTATAAAAGGGAGTAAGATCTCACTTGTATGGACACGTTCGAACCATTATTGGAATATATTTACATTTCTGCGCTCTTATTATTTTCTTATTTTACAAGTCAAATTTCTATTCTCAGTGAATTTTCTTGGTTATCAAAAGTTCGAGTACTTCTTAAAATAGCTTTGACTAAAAATCTAATTCTTTAGTTAACACCTTCACCAAAGTTACTTATGTTACGTGACAAGCTCCGTGTTCTTCCGATAACGCGTCGCTTGAGGGGGTGATAAATATCGTTCATTGTACTCAAGGGTAGCTTAATCTTTTGTATATATTTATTCATTATAACTACTCCTTTGTACATGTAATTCTCTGATTATAAAGAATACGTACTGTTACAATGTCCTGTCCGGTTACACTATTTTAACATGTCAATATTTTGATGGGTAATTTCAAACCAAAAAAAAAAAAATCTTATAGCCCGACACTTCTAAATTTTAGGAGGGTTAGGTAGTTACTACGTAATAAAATGGGTTGTTTATGCTCCCGCCAACTTCACTTAGCGGTCACTTACATTTTATACACGTGACGTGACGTTCTATAGGAGTAGCTAGTATTTAAACCTTATGAATTTAAGATTATATTCCTTTTAAATTACTGAGTTCCAAATTAATATTTTATATATATTCATTGAATTTTCTTAATACAAATACAGAGTTTGGCTGAACCCCCAACCAGTGGCTCCGCCCCTGGTTCTATCCACAACCTAGGTAATGCTTTTCACACACAAAAAGAAAATATAAATCAATCCCCAGTTTTGTCTCTGTTTATATTTATTTTTCTTCTTCTTCGTTTTGGCTTTCCTTCTTCTTTTTGTTAAAGATCATAGAAAATATTTTGTCAGAGATGAAAGGGACAGAACAAATTTCCAAACTGCCACAGCCAATTTTGGACCATATTTTCTGTCTTTCCTTGATATAAAAGATGCTGCGAAAAGTAGTATATTGTCCAAGACTTGGACTTCCCTCTCCTGCTTAGATTTTGATCATGTTTTATATCATGTGGCCGAAGAAGTTGTGGATCAAATTCTGGCAAATCGGCTAAAGCGGAAGATCTCTATACAACGACCTGAGTTAAGTTTACTATATAAATGGTCAAAGTATGTGGATATTAATTTGGATTAAAATACTGGTAGCCTGTAATATCAAAGAGTTATTTTAAACTGGCACACTCTCTTACAACAAGTTGCCTAACGCAACCTTTGCTGGCCAAACTTTAAAAGTGCTTAGTTTACGTACATTAAATCTCAAACTACCCTCTGATTGCATAAAGTTTCATCTTTGCGCGCGAGAATTACACATTTTTTACTCATACTTGGACGAGCAATTATTTTAAGTTCTATGCGCAACTTGTAATAATTTAGAAGTTTTGTGTTTCTGTAGCGTTGGTGGACCAATCAGTTTAACAGTTGCAGGAACTTTACTGAAAATAACTAAGGACTATATTGCCCTCCTGAATTCAAGATGGTTGAAATCGTAGCACCTAATAATGTTAAAGACCTTGATATTAGCTCCTATGGTCAGGACCTAAAGCATAAAGCATTTGAACCTCACTGCTGTGGCTGTCACTGACCAATAGCAATGGTTAGAGAAACTTCTTCCAAATCTACCAAACCTTGAAAACCTTCATTAATTAGTTTAGGAGATAATTGAAGATCTAGCTTACAGATTACCTAATAGAATTATTATATCTTACAGATTATGCTGGTGACTGGTTTGGATGATGTACGTTATGTACTTCTTGGTAATTAGCGCAATTTCTTGTGGAACATTTGTCTCTATAACAAGAGTATTTATTTGCTTATCATGTGATGTACCGTGGCATGTTGTTGGACAAGAAGTCAAAAATGACAATATTCAAGAAACCGGGGATAATATGAATATCCATATTATGGTCGATTAACTCATATTTTATCCGTTTTCACCTAATCATTTTCTGCCCGATCTACCCGTTTGCCACCCTAGAACTGTTTCCCCAAGGTGAAACATTCTCTCTTCGCATGTATGAGATGATAATCTTATCAATACTTCTTTTCTATTTAGCTGCACTGATCAGCTTTCTCAGTATTTATTGTATGAGACTACAAACTTGTTATTCTAATTAAGCATACAGGGATAAAGAGCAAAATTCTGACTTGTTTCGTTTGGATGTTTCTCTATCATCTTGGTTGGAATGTCCTGCTTCCTCCCCTGCCCCTATTAATTTCAGGTATTTAATACTTAAATTTCACAAAGGTTTAGACTATAAATGCTCTTTGATATCCTCTAGAGATACTTTCTCATTGAGCAAAATATTATTATTAAACAATTCTTTTAGGATATTAAGAGCAAAATGGAAATATTGAGATAACATTACAAGAGATTCTATGTAACTGCTCAATCACTTTTCAAGAATTATATATATGCTTAAGAAGAAATAGTTGGTTTTTTTTTTTAAGATCTGAAATTATTGACTCTGTTGCATCTCTTGTGAAATCGTTTTTTGTTTCAATTTCCTTAGTAGGCTTTAAAATATTTTACGACTTTTTTGGTTTGAACAATATATGACGTAATTTACTACTACTACTACTATTTATTTAGATAGACAAAAATGTATCCATCTATTGCGTATAATTTTATTTGTTTTATTAAGACATCTCTTATAATTGTGACACATTTGTATAATGACTAGGTCTAGGATAGGGTAGTTACCCGTGTCTGTTAATTTTGTGGCCTTAAGGTCGGCGACGCTTTAGTGAAGCTTATTACTCTTGAGTTTTGGTGCTCCTAAAGAGCATGTTTGTTTGTCTCGTATAATACACAAGCTCTTTACCCTCAAATTCAAATATATAATATATGCGCAAAATGCTAGTATTGTTATTTTTGCTAGTATTGATTTTTTTTTGTAAGGGGAGCCACGGCGTAATTGGTAAAGTTGTCGTTATGTGATCGAGAGGTCACAGGTTCGAGCCGTGGAACAACCTCTTGCAGAATGTAGGGTAAGGCTGCGTACGACAGACCCTTGTGGTCCGACCCTTCCTTGGAACCCACCCATAATGGGAGCTTAGTGCACCAGGCTGCCTTTTATTGATTTATATATTTATCATCATCTCGTCGCTACTACCAATTTTTTAATTACAACTAAGCAAAAAAGGGTTCTAATTCACATAAGGAACTAGCTCTTTGAATAAGCTAGCCATAGTTCTTATGTCAAAGCACAAGGAGATTTATAATTGAAATGGAAATAAGAAATATGACTATGATCCTCATGGTCCAGGATAATTATCTATTTATTTTTTCATTTATACCTAAAAAATCTTATTTCGACCCTAAAATTATTGTCAATTTATTTTGATCTTTTTCACTTCACCCAAACAAATACGCACTCATCCACCTAAAATAAGGTAAAAGTCTCTTTCCGACCTTTTTTATGAGACTCCTTCTACCTACAAATGCAGCATTTGAAATGCTCGTAGTTGTTAAAATTTAGTTAGTTTAAGACAAATAGTAATAGTATGGTGACTTACATTTGTAGTGGGTAAAATTCAATGATTTTGATATAAGATAACCTCTGTGATTAAATTGTTATAATTAATAAAGCTAAGTGACCATAGGTGAAATTAATTTCAAGAAATATATAAATGTGATTGTAAAGGCTAATTAGAAATCTAATAAACTCCCAACGCCGAGAGCACCTATCTCGCTACTGCCGACTTCACTCAACAAGAAACTTCCTTTTCCTATGGAAATCGGCGTTCTATCCGCAAACCAGGTAATTGTTTTTCACACACAAAGGGAAAATATAAATCAATCCCCACTTTGTGAATCCTCTGTGGCAGGCACCTCCTTTTGCTTGAGATTATGGAAAATAATTTGGTGATAATGGAGGAGATGGATCAAATTTCCCAGTTGCCACAGCCAATTTTGGACCACATTCTGTCTTTTCTTGATATTAAAGATGCTGCAAAAACTAGTACATTGTCCAAGGTTTGGAACAGTGTTTGGACTTCCCTCTCTTCCTTAAATTTTGGTGATAATTATATAACTCATTCCAAAAATATTGTGGATCAAATTCTAGCAAATCGGCTATACCAAAACATCTCTATAAAAAGGTTCAAGGTAAATGTACCAAAATTTCGATCAAAGGATGTTGATATTTGGATTGAAATACTGGTAACCTGTAATATCAAAGAGTTGTTTTTAGAGGTTGGGATATACGCTGACAACAAGTTGCCTGAAGTAGTCTTTGTTGCCAAATCTTTAAATGTGCTTAGTTTACGTGGATTTAAGCTTGAATTACCCTCGGGTGGCATAAAGTTTTCATCTTTACGAGAGTTATACCTTGTTGATTCATATTTGGACGAGCGATTACTTCAAGCTCTATGCAAAATTTGTAGCCATTTACAAGTTTTGTCATTAAGTGGATTTCATGGACTAATGAGTTTACAAGTTGCAGGAACTTTACCTAAACTAAGGACGGTAAATTTGCTATATTGCCCTCCTAAATTAAAGATGCTTGATATTGTAGCACCTAATCTTAAAGACTTTTACATTAGTTCCTTCGGTCAGGACCTACGTGTAATTAACATAACTGCTTGCAAATCCGTAAAGCATTTGAAGCTTACTGCTGTGGCTGTTACTGATCAATGGTTAGAGGACATTTTCTCCAATCTACCTAACATTGAAATCTGTTACTTATTTTCTTGTTCGTCGTTGAAGTTCGTTAAGATTTCAAGCTATCGGCTTAAGCTTCTGAAAGTAGCCGCGTGCTATAATCTGATTGCGATTGATTTGGATACTCCTAACTTATTAAGAATCACTTCTGATGTTCGTCATGGAAAAAAGAAACTCTTGTTCAAACTGAAAGGTTCACAATTGCTGGAAGCTAAGATCAAATTGATTCCAGGCCCAAAAGGCCTTGACACTCATTGGTACTCTAAGTTCGCGAATTCTCTTGTTAACTTTAATCATTCCAGGGCTATTACACTAAGCTGCGACGAAGACAAGGTACGTGCAGCGAATATTCTTCTTGCCCTGCCTGAAGAAGCAGTTCTGAATTTCTCATAATTCTTGTTTTTCCTTGTGCAGGTGATAGTTATACCAAAAGACATGAGAGAAAACTTGCTTCCTCCACTTTCTGGTCCTAAGGGTTTGCACATTAAAATTATGGATCGGTCGAATTATTCAGTTGTGGACGTTGTTGATAGTTTGCTTTGGATTTCTCCTCAACTGGACACCTTATCTGTTGACCAGGGTCGAGACGTAAAGAGCGTGATCAAGGTAATATGTTTTATCTTTCACAGGCACTGGCTTTGTAACATGTATAAATTAGTCAACCAACATATGCGAAATTGTAATTTACTTACAGAGGAGTAATTTTGAGCCTGTTATGATTAGTGAAGTTACAAGATTCTTGTAGGCTACTACTATCTTTTACCGATCAAGAAAAGCCTCTTGTAAGCTATAAAAAGTTTCTATATAAACAATTCCTCTCCAACATATTTGACAACATATTGATTTGTTGACTGCTTGATCTGTGAACGGTTGGACAAAGTTCTCTGTGCTCTGTCAACTTCAAGAAATAGTATAAACACAAGGATTTAATCCATGATATAGGGAAAGAAGGGACAAAAATTCACACGCTGATACGTGACACATTGACCTCTTATCCAGAGGCGGACCTATCTATAGTGCTGAGGGTTCACCGGACTCCGTAAACTTCGGCAAAAATCTTGTATATGTGTATACCTTGAAAATGATTATATAAATAACTTGGCACCGTGAACACTAAAAGTCTTTAGGGGCGCTGGTCAAGCAAACTAATGGTGCCCCCGCCGCATTAAAATCCTGGGTACGCCTCTGCTCAAGCTGAACATTCTTTTGGTATACTTAATTGGATGAAGCTTCCCCTTCTCCTCACATGTTTGCTTTTTTTCTTCTTAAGCCCCAGGATTCGGGGCTGAGGTGGGGGAATTTTGCACTATTTATAAGCTGATACCAAAGAGGTTTAACCGTTTGTATATTCGTTTCATGATTGATTAATCGTTCATGAACACACATTTATTACCTTTGTTCTTGTTGTGTTTTTCTGGTTTTGTAGTTTACATACAAAGATGCAGCTGATGATGAAGACGAGAAACCTTGTTGTGCATCTCTACCTTGGAAATGTTGGAAGCATGAGTTAAAGAAAGTTAAATTACAGAACTTTACATGTACGGAGCTAGAGAAGCTGAGAAACTATTTTCTCACAAATACAGATATATTGGAAAAAATAATTGAAGATGAACCATAATGCAGCCTTTTTACTTCAGTTCAGTAGATTTACTTTAACTAAGTTTCCATGGGTAGTTGCATCTAGCTAATTTTAGGTTTTGAATAAATTTGCTACTGTACTAGGAGCAGCTTTGTGTACTCGTCGATCATGGGCTATCTCTCTTGGGACGTTTGTTTGCAATCACATTGTTTTTTTCTTCTTGTTTTTGGATTTGAAGCTTCAAACTTTAAGCAAATTATCCTAGACATTACGTTGAAGTTCATATATTTAATATATAGCTTTAACTGAAGATAGTTCAATCGGTCGACATGTTTTTCTTGTGGGCATAAGCTTTTCATTCTTGTTGTTAGCAAAAACTTTGCTTTTTTTCAACTAGTAAAGGGTACAAGATGTGGAATCACTGTTGTTTCCTATCTTCAAACTTAACATTCTCACAAATTCACTAAAATAGCATGTTTGGCCAAGCTTCTTTTGAGGTAAAAGCACTTTTTTTTTGTCAAAAGTGTTTCTTTTTTCCTAAAATTAAGGTGTTTGGCGAAGTTTTTGAAAGGAAAAAAAGTGATTTTGAGGAGAAGCAGAAGCTGTTTTGGAGAAGCAAAAAATAGTATTTTCTCTCCAAAAGCACTTTTGAGAAAAATACACTTAGAAGCAAATTTTTAAAATTTGGCAAAACACTAATTGCTGCCGCTTGGCCAAACGGACTATTATAAGTAATGTTGGTAAATAACATAGTAGTATCAAATTTGCAACAAAAAAAATGGTACAAATTTCAGCTAATTGGAAATTGAGAAGAACAGTTCTTCTTAATCAGCTCCAGAAGTGTCCCATGACAGGGAGCAGCTGCAGAAAAGGGAAGTGGAATATCCTATTGCAACATTTTTTCCAAAGTATAAAATGGAGGAGCTGTTCTAAATTTGTTACAATATTCCATGCATTAAGTATTTGAGTTATATATATGTATGGTGTAAAATTGATGAATGATATGTGGACGCTCGTGGAGTAATACGAGGAAGTAAAGACAAGTAATATATGAGTCAGCGAATAGCTGGCACCGATCACGAACATGTGTCCGGTGTTGAATAAATTCCGAAGGCATTGGAACTAGGGACGAAGATGTGAAAGGAAGATATTAGTTGGAAAAAACAGCATTCAATGAGCAACCGTTACAAAGAATATTTGCATTAATGCACAACCGTTATGCAACCATCAAGCGGGGTTTTATTCATATTAAAGAGGAGCTTAATATTGAAGATCTTGTCTCCATGAAATTAGCTACAGATAGGAGAATTGTATTCATTGAAAACACGAAAAATTATCTGTACACAAAAGGCAAAATATGCTCGTATTCTATTAAACAACATTCTCTCCTTTTATTCTTCATATTGCTCTTATTATCAGAGAAACTGAGCCCGCGGCCATGCTTGTATTTTCTTCAAGTTTGTTTAATTAGTTTATTTTTGTTCTTAATTATTTTATATTCTTGGATCAAATTAATTCACGTATTTATAAACCACATTACAAATTTAACTGTAAAAGTTTTAAAGGTAAACAATAGATTTTCTAAATTTTGATTGTCATGAATTAAATTGTTGACTATGAATATATTTTCAAGTAATTTTATTAGTGTCAGTCAAAACTAAAACGAATTCACCATCAAATTTTAAACTTAAAACATAGAGAGGAGGAGGAAAATTTAAATGCATAATGCATTTAACTAGGTTTTATAACAAATTCATAAAATAATCACTATATCTTCATATTTTAAAATAATTTAAAATCATTTTTTATATACACTATAAATCATTTGAATTTATTATGTAAAAAGGCATTGCTTGGAATAAAAGGGGAACATTGGACTTGGAGTAGGAATTTGATTTTACTGGCATTAAAAACCTAGGAGCATACAGTTGTTTTATCTTTAAAACAGGTAAAAGGAGAGACACTTTTGGATCTATCTTAATAATCTTGGCAAAAATTCCATTTGATGTGATCCGTTACCTTGTTTATTTCTCTCATTTTATTAAATTATTTTATTTTATTCTTTATCTTATTATTTTATAGAATAATTTTATTTGTACCTTACTTTTTCTGTAACGTTGTAAGTTTTGTTGACGTGTGACATTATTAAACGATTGCAATCGGTACAATCTATCCAAATATAATTGTAGGCATATAAATTTTATTAAAATTAAATTTATAAAAGAATATGGATTATATTTTAAATTCAATATATATTGGTCCAAATAAATGTTATTGGCTAATATAATTGAATTAAGTCCAATATAAATGGATTAAATAAATAAGTCTTAAGCCATTGGACTAGTCCATTTAGTTGGGCTACTGATGATGAGCCCACTTTTTAAAGTCCAATATGCCATCTCCCTAGAGGCCCAGTACCACGTGTCAAATGACGTGGCATGCCAAGTCAAACAGAAGAGCCAATAGGACCATGCCACATGTCGAAATGACAAAGCATGCCAAGTCACATTAAAAGGCCAATGAAATCACGCCACGTGTGCAAGTGACATGTTCTGGCCAATCAAATACGGCCATGTCACACTTCAATCTGATTGGTCGGAAAGAGTTTGTTCTTTTCACAACTCCTCCTTTCCACAACTATAAATAGGGGTCTTCATAACTCAGAAAAGACATCATAAGTTATAACAAGAAGCAAGCAGAGAGCTCATGGATCAAACACCGCAAATCTCTCTACAAGCTACAAGTTCAAGCATTCAAGCACTCAAGCTACAAGTTCAAGTTCAAGTCAAGATCAAGAACGAAGGCAAGCCAAATACCAAGGCGTTCAAGATCGAATTACTTGTTCGTGATCAAACCAAATCCAAGTTCAAGAAGGAGATTCAAGACCAAGCTTTACAAGCCCTTGAATCAAAATCAAAATCAAGTTAATCAAGATAGTATACATTCTTGAAGAATCAGAGGAATACCACAGAGATTGTACCACTTTCATTTATTGAAATCAAATACTACATTTGTTACGCAATTTTCCGATCTTGATTATTTATTTTTCTCGACGCGAAAATTTGTTGTTACAAATTTCTGACACACCCAGTGGGACAATCTCTACCTCTCATCTCTTCGAGTTACTAAATTTCAAGAACACAAAAATGGCTCCTAAGAAGATCACCTTCAATCTCAATACTGCTAAGGCTACAGATTCCAAGTTTTCCTCTGATATTGAAAACTTGTTGGATGCTACTATGGAAAGCGTAGGACCCATCACTAGGAACAAGGCAAACTTGCTGGAACAACAAGCAGTTCAAATGCCGTCTGCATCAGTTCCTATCTTTGATTTTCAATCCTCAAAGGGGGCAAGATCATTTCCAACTGAATTAGAAGAAGGAACAAACATCGCTGAGATCGTTGAGAAGACATTGGCTCTACTTAGCCCATCTAGATCTAAGAATCTCATCACACAGGATGATGATGATGTCTTGATTACAGGATCTGCTCCAAGCACTCCACGTGAGTTGTTCCACTAAGAGTATGCTATAAGAGAAAATCCATGCTTTGCTCCACCATCCACAACAGCCATCCAAGCAATGGTGACTAACACTTCAACTGTTGAAGAACAACTCGCAAATTTAACAAAGGCAATTGAAGGGTTGGCAAAGCATATGCAAGATCAAGATAATCAAATTGTCAAGCTGACTCTGACCTTCCCGTCCTTCTTTGGCACAGGTACAATGTTAGCTAACCATGTCGGGTACTCAACTACCCGGAGAACTTTGGCGTTGATCTTCTTGGTAACTTCTTCTTTGATTTTCAAACTCATGTCGGGTTTGAACTTTCTGAGCTTTTGCTTCACCGGTGGACATATTGGATTGGTTGGCAGTTTGTGAGCCACAATGGACGTACTTAGACCAGTCATGTCATCATACGACTAGGCGAATATGTCCTCATATTCCCTTAGAAACTTTGTGTACTCTTTCTTTTCTGACGGCGATAAATGAATGTTGATGCTTGTTTCCTTGACGTTCTCTAAATTCCCCAGATTGATAATTTCAGTCTCGTCCAGGTTGGACTTAGGTCTGTTCTCAAAGTTCTCAATTTCCTTGACATTCTCGTCGGGTATATCATCTTCCTCTGAATCAATGTCTGTTTGCTGCGTTATCTCATTGCACGTGACAGTCATCGGTTCATCAAGATAAGTAATAGTAATACTGTATAGATAAAGTAATGGAAGAAAACAGTAGCAAATAAATATGAGATTCATAAGGAAATTGGAAATGCTTTGATAAAACGAATAATTAGTTTGAACATTGGAGATCTTATTGTAGGAATTGAAAATGCATAAAAGGAAAGAAATTCATTTAATAAACAGTAAATAATGCTTGTTTATTAGCCTTGCTACCCCGAGGCCCGGCGGGTTTTGGTCGTCCGGATGGACCAGTTCTTGAGCCGAGCTCCTCTGCTCACTGCCTGTATGGAAGGGCCTTCCTCCCCCTCCTCCTCGAGAACAACACAGCAATCCATGTCCCCGTCGTCTAGAAACAAGATCCTCATTGCCGCCGGTGCTTCTTCTTCATCGGACCCATAGATGATATCAGCCTGCTGGAAAGTCTGCTCCAAACGAGGTATTGGCTGCTCCAAGGGGTAATAGTGACTGTTCCATGGCGGCGACCAGTTTTTGAATTCTTCCCATGTATACTCATACCTCATACCGAAAGTGGTACCATGTTTCTTGAGCTTGATGGGTTTGGGGATCCCCTGAAGGTTCTTGCCGAGTCCCTTGCCAGGCTCATACCCTTGCCAATTCATCATACTTGCAATCTTGCTATCCCACCATTGGTCCTTGTTGACAGAATTGACCCGCTCGATATGGTGGTAGGTTCCTCCACCGAGCTTTCTTCTTCCATTGATCAGAGGAATAGTCTGACGGCTATAGATAGGGTTGATACCATCGCCGTGAATGATTACCTCCTGGTGGTTCCACTCGAACTTCACTATCTGATGCAGCGTTGAGGCCACAGCCCCAGCGGCGTGGATCCATGGTTGTCCTAACAGCAAATTGTAAGATGCCGGGATATCTATCACCTGAAAGTCTACCTCGAACCAGTTTGGTCCCATCTGTAAGCATAGACTGATCTCTCCTATGGTAGACCTTTGAGATCCGTCGAAGGCTTTCACGTTGATTGCTTCGTCCTTTATCTAATGTAGTCCCTTACCCAATTTCTTGAGTGTTATCAACGGACATATGTTAAGACTGGACCCTCCGTCGACAAGAATCCTGGTTATGAAATAATCTTCGCATTGCACGGTGATGTGCAGAGCCTTGTTATGTCCCAATCCCTCAGGTGGCAACTCGTCTTCGTGAAAAATGATTTTGTGGCTTTCCAATACTTGGCCTACCATGTTGGCCATTTCTCCACTAGTGATGTTGTTCGGTATATAGGCTTCACTCAACACTTTCAGCAAAGCGCTTCTATGTGTCTCAAAGTTCTGCAGCAGAGAGAGAATGGATATCTGTGCTGGTGTCTTGTTCAGTTGGTCGATGACTGAATATTCTTTAGCCTGTATTTTCCTCAAAAGATCATCTGAACCTGTCTCAATGAGGGGAGGCCGGTTGGCAGCCTGCTTGCTTGACTCGACCAGATGCTCAGGGTATAAACTCTACCAGTTCTTGTCATACCCTGTGTTGCGATGGCTTGACCCGCTTTTACTTTTCCTTCTCGCCTCGGCTGTATAATCCCAATGGATAGCATTTGAAAAGAAAGGTGGCGTGGTTGACATCGCCACCGGGACTGGTGCGACTATCCTTACTTCAAATGGCACAAAGGGTTTTGGGCGGCAAGACTGCAACCTCGAAGGGTGCGAGTGCATTTGCCGGAGACATGAAATCAACCTCAATCGGCACAGTTGCCTTCGTCTTTGCAGGCGGTGCTACTTCAAACTCATGTGGGATAAACATATTCACCTCAACATTCTCAGATGGTTGGATCTGGACTATGATCGGGTTGAGAGTAACTGCAGGTTTCTTTGGGTCATCGCCTTCTGCGATCAACCCGATTGACCCCTCTGGATCCCAATCATCTTCTATATCAATCATATGGATACCTCCGCCCTTATGGTCTGGTAAAGGATTGTTACGGACGTTCGGAGTGGATTCCTTGGCCACAATAATCTTGTTATCAATAAGGGTCTGTATCTTGTCCTTCAAAGAGCGGCATTCATCGATGATGTGTCCTTTCATGCCAGAATGGTATGCACAGAATTTTTTTGGGTTAACCCACTGAGAAGGGTTCTCAGGGGTGACAACAGGGATATGTGTGACATAACCAGCAACTTTGAGCTTTTCATACAGCTAGTCAACGGGCTCGGCTATGGCGGTGTTTTGTTTTGGAGGTCGACGATCAAAGTTAAAGAGAGGCCTAGGAAAGTTTTGGCGGGTAGGGGGCGATTGGTAGTGAGATGGCTGGGAGTTATAGGTGTTGTAGACGGGAGCGGGTTGGGAGTATTTGGGTGAAGTGGGTTGATATGTGGGTGGTGGAGCTTGGTACGTGGGTGGTGAAGTTTGGTATGAAGGTGAGTGTGCTTGGTAATTTGCCAGCTTTGTCTTCTGCTCCAAAAAATTGGTCTTCTTTTTTTCCTTCTTCTTCTTCTTCTTCATTCTTCCTTTTTGAGTTAAAAACTACGGAGAATTTTGGCTGTTAATATAGAGTCCCAAACCAAATTGACTAGATAATATCTTTTTGGTGACGAAAATTGGCTATTCATTTGCGTAAATCAATTGTTGTAACAACAGAAGCAGAAAAAGAAAGAGCATAATAGCCCTTTTTTTTTACAGAGATAAGAATTGTTGGTTTTAATAAACGGAGAAATCATGGGCATAGAAAAGAGGGGACAACCACCTGCCACCATCGAATCTTCAAGCGAAAACGTCGCCATAGCGACCTTAAGAAGTATCAACATAAGAACAAGTTCCATCACAACTTCAGAGGAATCAAAATTGCATTCTTTTTAATGACCAATCAAACAAACACGACCTTGTAGCATTCAAAAATTAGTGCTGCAACAGGAACAATCTTGTGGGTGTTGGGGTTGCTAATTTCATACACCATCAAACTTCGCCTTGCCAAAATATTTGGTACCGACAAAATCCACTTGCAATCCATTTGGACTACCCACAGAACTTTCAGATTTGAATTTTTTTTTTATGGAATCTTAAAAACGAAAAACAAAAATATTTTTTTTTATGGTGGTAGCTAATTTAAAGATGGCGATAGTGGTAGTGCACTCAATTTTGGAGTAGGAGATAATAATAGTGCGAAAGATCTAAAAATTTAAAAGAAATATTCGTTGAAAATTTTTCTAGCAAAAGCTATTTGTTTTCCGGCAAGAAGCATGAAAAGGTTTATTTTTCATATCATTTTCACGCGCTTGAAAAATATGAGAAACACTCAGCTAGCCATGTCAGCATTTTGTGTCTAAATGACACAGTAAAAGTCTAGTTAAAGTGTTCAAATGAAACGGACTTAAAATAAAGTGCTTAAGTGAAAAATAATGATAACTTTAAGAAGCTACCGATGTATTTGGCCTTTATTTAATAAAAATGACCTAAACAAAGAAAGACATAAAAATACTTCCATAATTTCAAATTCAAACAAATAACCAAATGGAGTAATAAGATTTCGAAATTTACGAGGAGGCACTATCCAAGTTGACAACTGGCAAAAAACCTACAAAAATATCAAACGCGCCTTAAGTCACCTTTTCTTTCTCAAAAAAAAAAAAAAAAAAAAAAAAATCTTCGTCTTCTTTATCCTCCATATTCTCCTAACCCAATTTGGAATGTGAACGTGCGCTCTTTCCACAAGCGCTACAACTTCCACCGACCCTTCCCTTTATAGCCCCACATCAACAAACCCTTTTTCTCTGGTTTCTCCTTCTTCATGTTCTAGATCTAGGTTTTTTTTTCTTTTTTCTTTTTTCTTTTTGTGAGTATTTTCAAGTCAAAAACCTTATTAGGTTACCTTTTGGGTCTCTCCTAAATTAGACTTTTGCCTCCATAATAGCTTGACGATCCAATTTCCGATCCGTTTCTTCCCTTTTCGTAATTCCTTTGTGCTGATATTGAACTACTAGAACAAGATTTTTGGTTTAATAATGGGGGTTTCCAATTGTGCTACTACTTTGCGGCCGTCCAAGCAGTATGGGGTGACGAAACCTTTGTCTCTAGCTGGGCCTACGGAGGCTGATATTCACCGTACCAAAGAGTTGGAAAAGGTTTATTCTTTAAGCTTTACAGTACTTGCTATGTTTTTTTTTTCTCTGCTCCAGTATTTTAAGTAATTTTATATGTTGATTTTTTTAATTCTAGTTTTTGGTCGGTGCTGGATTGTATGAAAGCGCTGAGGAGGCTGCTAAGAGAGAACGAGTTCTCTGCCAGCTCAAGCAGGTAACCTTTGTGTTTTGGTGATTTTTGTATTGCTGATGAGTAACCTTTGTGTTTTGGTGATTAACCGGCTAAACTATTAGGAGGAGGCTAATTTAGGATTGAGACGTATTCGATTGACCCTACTCAACTATATCTTATTAACCTATATACATCTTTGTTTTGTCTAGATATATATGTGCTGGTTGAGACCTAAGGCCTTGATAATAAAGTGACATACGACAGAGCCTTTTATGACTTAGCTTGATGGATAAGGACTTGGACGGTGGACTTTCAATGGCTTTTGAATTTTAAGTGGTCTCCTACATTAGGATTTAGAGAACCCCTAATTTTGTAGTAAAAGAGGATGTTTTCAGTATTGAGGTAGAAATTGTCTAACTGAATATTGAGAACCCCTAATTTGTCTAGTACATTAAGGGCGCTGGACTATCCATGATTCTTGACTTTTAGGCATTCTACTCCGTGTGTCCCATTTTAATTTTCCCCTTTAGCTATTTTCATGCCCTTTAAGAAAATAATAAATACTACAAGGTATGCTTTACTAAGTTTCCCCAGTTGAAAATGCCTTTTGAAAATTGAGCAGTATTAAAAGAACTAGTAGTTATTTAATATTAAGGGTATCACTGGAAACAGTTAACATATTTAATCTTGAATCCGAAAGAGACAATTATTTTTGGACAATTCTTTGTACTAAAGTGACTGTCAATTTGGGACGGAGGGTGAAGTCTGGTGTCCGTCTAATGAGGAGCAGTAAGAAAAACCACGTTGTCTGTAACCTCTAACATGGATTAACTAGGCTGTGAATGATGACTGGATACCCTTTGGGTTGGTAAATAATGGATGACCATTTGGATTTCAGCGAAGAGAGAATTGATCAGTGCTATGCTTTGTTGAAGAAAAAATGTATCTTGAAATTGGTGAAACAGATAATATTCTATTCCCCCTTCACCTGCATGGCTGCATTTATTAACTGTTGACCAGTCACTTGATGCTTCCTTGTTTTCCCTTGTTTGCATTTAATAGTCTTTGTTCTAGAGGCTAGCGCTAATTTATCTAAATTGCATTTGAAGTATTAATTACCATTCTTTTTCTTACTGAGCAAGTTTAATGGAATATCTGATCACTAAATATTTTTAGTTTATTTTCTGAAACTTATGTTCAAATAGATCCAAAGTTTCTGTTTCCGACTCAGTACCGAGGTTGCTTCCCTGATCTCGGTGAACAAAAAGATGTCAATGTAGATACCCTTGTTCGTTTTAGGTCGTTCTAGGGTAACATGCATCGGTTAATACTAAGAATGATGAAGGGAATGTAATCATATTCTTCAGTTGCTGATGAGGATCGTTGGTACTATCTTTATCCAAATCCTTTTTGGTTAATAAAGGAAATTCAATAGAATTTTGTTATCCGTATACCCCTCAATGTCTTGAAGAATGGCGGGAGTAGTCTAAGCTTTATCCCTTTTTACCTTCCCGTTTCCTTTGCATTTCATCTAGTTTGCGTCTATTTTGGCTCACCAGTCTTATGATACTTTTTAATTTTTTCCACTCTAGATTGTGAAAGACTGGGTGAAAGAACTTACTCGACTGAGAGGGTACAGTGATCAGATGATTGAGGATGCAAATGCTGTCATTTTAACCTTTGGGTCTTATCGGCTTGGGGTAAGCAGCTTTTTTTCTGAAGCTCCCTTGTACAATATTAACTTAATTATGTTGGTGGTCTATGGACGACGAATAGTTTCAATGCAAACCTAGAAATAGCTGTGACATTGTTCACCAATCACCAATATGCAAGGTCTTCAATATTACTACAATTGCAAGGTGTGAAATTAATTGTATGCAAGCACGAAACAGTTGTTGGTTCAAATAATTGCTATTTTCTGGTCAGAACTGTTCTAATATATGCCACATAAGCTAGGTCAGTATCCAAAAACAAGTTTGTGTGGCATTGGTAATTCGGTGGGTCCTAAATTAATGGTCCTCTTGCATTATGTTTGTTCTACAGACTTCAGGATTGGCAATCAAACTGTTTGTTTCACGCAATTATCCCTTCTATTACTATCTCAACTTGCAACCTAACAGATTAATTTACTCAATTGGCCCTCCTATTGCTTTTCATTGAGATAGATTCTTTTAAAGGGAGCTTTGCGACCTAACAGATTAATTTACTCTGTTGTCCCTCCTATTGCTTTTCATTAAGATAGATTCTCCTAAAGGGAGATTTTCATTTGTATTTTGTTCGAGCTACTTGTTTTTATGACCTATGAGGAGTTTTAATGGATTATCTGGAACTGCTTCTGAGCCTTTTTAAATGTATTAATTTTTCCTAAAACATTTTCTATTTTCTCCGGATCTACTTACTTTCTCGCTTAGATGTTCTTTTGGCTGATCTTTTCTCTTTTGTTTTGCTTTTGAGTGTGGGGGGAGGGCAAGGACTTCCTCTTCCGGGCCCTTCAAACTCCTCATCGGAAGATTTATTTAGCCAATGGTTGAATGATAATTTGGATCTCCCTTTTATTTGAAACTTCATCCTTGGGAAGGGGGTGGGGGTAGTATTGTATTGTTTGTATTCTTGAAGCTGCACCTACTCCCTTCACAATGATGTATTTACACTTATGTTTTATAAGCTTTAAATTTTCCGGGAGAATGTTTGAAGTATGTCCTTAGCAATGCTATTTGACCAATTATATGATTCGTTTCTGTAGGTGCATGGTCCTGGAGCTGACATAGACACATTATGTGTTGGACCATCCTATGTGAACCGAGAGGTGGTTTTAGTTTCTGGTGTTCTTTTCTAGCATCAGTTGGCCATTTAATAAAGCATCTAATGCTGACATTGTTTGCCAGGATGACTTCTTCTTTGTATTGCACGATATTTTGGCGAAGAGGGAGGAAGTTACTGAACTACAACCAGTTCCAGATGCACATGTCCCTGTTATGAAGTTTAAGTTTGATGGGATCTCAATTGATCTTCTCTATGCAAGCATTTCTCTTTTGGTTGTACCAGATGTAAGTCTTACTTCTTTGTGAAATGTCCATTTCCTTTTGGTCTCCTCAAGAAAAGGAAGAGGTTTTTTCTATACTCCAACTTTGCGTTAGAAGTTAATTTGCCTGCACAAAGATTTGCTCTGGGAAAAGCCTCGATTTTTCTTTAAGTTTCTGCTTGTACACTGGATGCTTAAGCCTTTTCACCTGCAGCAGTTGAATATCAGCTTAACCCTTTTCTGGAGCTGAGGACTTTTACATTCTTGAATTTCTTCTGTGTCCATGGTATACCTGTGACCATTTCTGGAGCTTACCAAGTCATGGGGTTTTGACAGGACAGGGACACGTGAAGGCTCTATTTTCTCAAACATGAATTGACATCCATGCTTTGGCATTAATCATCTACTTAACCACTAATAGTAGTATACCTGATATTATCTTGTGACATCTTCTTGTGGACAGGATTTGGACATATCCAGTGAATCCATGTTATGCAATGTTGATGAACCAACTGTAAGGAGCCTCAATGGCTGCAGGGTGGCTGACAAAATTATTAAACTTGTTCCTAATATTGAGGTGATGATCCCCAACTAAAAAGAAACAAAAGGGAGAGAAGATACTTGCAACATTTTGTACCTGACTTACTAATATCTCAATTTTCTGCTACAATGCAGTTTTTTCGGACCACACTTCGATGTTTAAAGTTTTGGGCTAAACAGCGTGGTGTTTATTCAAATGTAGGTTTGCTTTTTCCCCTCTTCGTCTGCTGACTAATGTTTGCTTTTTTCTTTGACCTATTAATTTCTTTGCGTTTTGCGGTTGTCTCTTTTAGGTAACTGGATTTCTTGGTGGAGTGAACTGGGCGCTTCTGGTTGCTCGGGTTTGTCAACTCTATCCAAATGCTCTCCCGAGTATGCTGGTTTCTCGATTCTTTCGTGTATATACACAATGGCGCTGGCCAAATCCTGTGATGCTTTGTCAGATAGAGGATAAAGAACTTGGATTCTCTGTCTGGGATCCACGAAAAAATCCTTGGGATCGGACACATCAGATGCCAATTATTACACCTGCCTATCCTTGCATGAACTCTAGCTACAACGTCTCTGCAAGTACTCTTCGAGTTATGACAGAACAATTTCAATTCGGTAACAACATATGTCAGGTATAGATAAACCTCCTGTAATTTATGTTGTATTTAGCTAGTACCGGCTTTACCTCCTTTTGCTTTCCTCTACCAGGAAATTGAGCTGAATAAAGCTCAGTGGACCGCACTGTTTGAGCAGTATCCTTTCTTCGAAAGCTACAAGAACTATTTGCAAGTTGACATAGTTGCAGCTGATGCTGATGACTTGCTTGTGTGGAGAGGCTGGGTCGAATCCCGTTTAAGGCAGCTTACTTTGATGGTAACATCTATTACTTTTTGAATAACTGATGCTGAGGAGGCTTTGGTTCCTTTATTTGAGCCTCTACAGAAGGAAAAAGAGAAGGTAGAGCAAATGAAGCAGAGGTTTTTCCATCTATCTAATTCTTGTTGTATCTTTGCAGATAGAGCGGGACACATATGGGAAGTTGCAGTGCCATCCTTATCCCCATGAGTATGTGGACCCCTCCAAACAATGTGCCCATCGTGCCTTCTTCATGGGTTTGCAGAGGAGGCCAGGGGAGTTAGGTCAAGAAGGCCAGCAATTTGATATTCGTGGGACAGTTGATGAGTTTAGACACCAAATAAATATGTATATGTATTGGAAACCAGGAATGGAAATGTTTGTGTCCCACGTTCGTAGAAAGCAGATCCCCTCTTATGTTCTACCAGACGGTTATAAACGAAGCCCAACACCAAGGCTAATGAGTGGGCAGCAGGCAGAGAAACCATCCTGCAATGATATTGTATGCCGGTCAAGATCTGGAGAAAGAGGGTTGAAAAGGAAAAAAGAGCTTGAAGGTGCAGAAAAGAAGCTAGAGAGTCAGGGCAAAAGACCATCGATTAGCCCTCCAAGAAGGGATTCACTATCACCTGAACTTATCGTTGGTCAGAAAGGTGGCATGTTCTTACAACAGTGCTCCTCGACAGTTTCGGGAGGGAAGAGAAAGACCGAAGAAATTTCAAATAATTTGATGAGTGATAAGATGTGCTTTGCTATTCTGAACAAAGATGCCTGTGCTGAGCCAAGTAAGTCACAAGGAGCACAATGTGCAGAAAGCGCTGATGAATGCGTCCGCCGTTCTAGTGGTATCACAAACTTTGTTGAGGCCGGTGCATGTGAGGATCCTGCGGATGAATTGCTCCGACTTGGCCATGATGGTCATCCAGTGGGCAGTACTGGTTGCAACTCTCTCTATTCCTCTCAGGGTGACGTATACAGGGCCGAGTCCAAGTCGCTATCAAATAATGTATGTGAAAATGGTTCAAGATTTTTTGGAGATGCGTTGCTGGAGTTAGAGGTTTTGAATAAGTTTTATTTTGCCTCTTATCACTCTGACATTCTTTCTTCATTTTAATAGTTCACTCTTTCTTTCATTTTTATAGTCCATTCTTTCTTTCATTCTTACGCCTCTGTCATTAGTTAGACTCAAAACTAGTGTTGCGATTTGCATGGTTCTGACCTTTAACCAGTTTTATTTTGTTTTGCATTTTGTGAAGCCAAGAGCTCCGCGTGGAATGTTAACATCTCTGGATAGCATTGGATCAGAGCCTGCACAGAAATCTTCTTTAAGGCATGTTTCATGGGTTGACACTTCCATCTGCATTTTGTTTTAAATAACAGACTTTGTCTTTATCATACTGGTTGTTGGTTGCTTTTTTTATGGTTGTCTTTTAGGTACAGTGTTACGTCAACAGCTTGAAAGAAGCGGAACTTCATTTGTGGAAGTCCATGCTGGAAACAGTGTCAATCGAGGGATGAAAAGCCAGCTTAACGCGGTAAGTATAATGTTACTTGCTGGCTTTCGTTTCTCTATGTTTCTTTTTTCCAGGAGGCTTGCATTTCTAATATTGGGAGAGAGCCTGATTTGGGTGGAGAGTTCCAGGTAGAACAGTCATGTGGACTCTTGTACAGTTCAGTTTATGTAAAAATACTAGGGACAGTACTGAAGAAGATTGTTCTTCGTACATCAGCCTCAATTGATCTTTCTTTTCATTTGGAGGGTGGGGTTGCTATACCGTTGCTGGAATTAACAAGTAAAAACCAATGCTAGGTTGGGTTCTGGGTTGTGGAAAAAGTTTGGTGTGCTGGGTTTATGAGAAGTGGGGATGTTCCTTGAACTTTTGTAAAAGTTGATAACAGTCAGTTAAAGACACCACATTTCATTTTTCCCGGCTCACTCAGTTTCCTTTGTGTGAATTAAAAATCTTGAAGAACTGCTGTTTACCTTGTGATTTGTGTTTTCCGGGATCTATTAAACTCTTATTGATAAAATTGCAATATGATAATGTAACATCACATTAAAGGATAAAATATTGTGTCATTCCTTTTATTGGCATTATGCCTCTCTACCACTGCAATTTCAAATCATATTATAAATAAATGGATATAAAAACACTTTTCATAACTCAGATCGGTTTTTATTCCAAAGAAAGGTAATCGTATTATAAATCAAACGTCTCATATAATAGTTTCCATACAACAAAACCGTAGTCTCAGCGTGTTGATTTTCAGACGTCAGATATGTCTTGATCTTTTCAACTAGTGTATCAGGTTAGTTAATAAATAGCTACAAGGACTTTTTCATGCTTAACAATAAACATTTCTACGGTCGTCATAATTATGTTTTTAAGTTATTAAATCCTTTTGGGTAAGAAACATGTTAACATCAGGTGAGGTATAGCAGGCGAATGTATGTTGCTGTTGCTTATGAAAGGTCAACTATATATATATATTGGTTCAGTAAATTCGTGTGTGGTCAAAGTAAAAGGTCCAAGTCGTTTATTGATGATGTGGTAGTTATATTTTACCTTTAGCAGGCTCTTTTCCTTCTGGATTAAAGTGAAAAGTAGATCATCATCTTTGGACTCGTATGTCAGGATAATTAATTTCGGTTTCCTTTCTTTTCACACAAATATCAAGGGAGTTTGATTATTGTTTTTCTACTAAAAGCAAAATAATCTAAAGGTATGTTTTCTAAAGTACTTCAACAAATAACGCTAACATACAAAAAAATATTCAACTATTTTTATATAGTAACGCCATTATTTTGAGTGATAAATAAATAAAGAAAGAAAGGTTGCCTGAGCTGACAATTTTGTTTAAAATATAAAAAAATCGGTCCAGTTAAGCAAAATGTCAAAAAAAATATTAAAACTGGGTGGGTAGGTGATGTCATATTCCTATGCCTTCAATACAAAATTACAAAGAGATCCTCGCCCAAATTTTGGTCATATTGGTTTGAATATGCCTTATGCCGAGATAACTTATATGGGTATAAATTATGTTGAGATTGTTTTTTATCCATTGTTTGTTATGTTGTATTAAATATGACAATTGCATAATTTGTAAGAAGAATGTATAAGTTATACTGATGCTAATTATCTCACCTTCTTAAACCTCATACCAGACGACCCCTAAGGGGTCGTTCTGTCGAGTGTATAAGAATAGCGTGGAATAAGGTATTAGTAATGCAAACATTAGTTATACAGATATTATTTTTTATCTATTGTTTGGTGTGGTGTATTAAAATTATAATGCATTGCATAATTTTTTTAAGAAATAGATGTTTGCAAAAATGACCTCCATATTCTCTAGATTTAAGGACAGATTTGTCTTTAACCATGCTAATACATGCATTAATAGCTTTGAATTATTTTTTCTAATACCTCCTACCAAACTACCCCTAAAAAATTCAACACTTAGCATAATATACTACATTATTCTTTTCATTTCAAAAAGAATATATAGATTATTAAATTCTCGTCTTAGTACAGATATACTAACCAAATTTTTAACAATAAAATTTACAGCTTAAAAACAAATAAAGTGTAGAATGAAAGTATTTCACAAAATTGCAAATTCTTTTATATATACGTAAGGATGATGTTAGAGTTAGACTGAAATCCAAATGTCTGAAGAAGGGTGGCTCTGCTGCATCTGTCACTGCCGAATTTCCCTCACTCCCTCACCTTATGAAAAAAAAAGCTTCCCCCTTTTCTCTCTTTTCTTTAATTAATTAATTAATTAATTATTCAACATCTCTTGATCTGATTCCCATTTATAACTAACAACAAACTCACAATTATCCGTAATCTCTAATTCCCCTTAGTATTAAGAGATGAAGAAGGCGACGGTCGGAGCGGTGGTGGTTGGGGCGGCGGCGACGGTAGCTGTGGCGGCACTCATCGTCCGGCACCGAATGCGGAAATCGAGCAAGTGGGCACGTGCGAGGGCAATCCTGAAGGAATTCGAGGAGAAGTGTGGGACCCCAGATGCCAAGCTGAAGCAAGTGGCGGATGCCATGACGGTGGAGATGCACGCCGGTCTCGCCTCTGAGGGTGGCAGCAAACTCAAGATGCTTATCAGCTACGTCGACAATCTCCCCACTGGGTTAGTAACTCCTTTTTTTTAATCTAGTCCGTCCGTCACAATCAAAAAAAAAAAAGAGGGAAGGGGGGGGGGGGAGGGGG